>PVJC01035953.1:0-18000 GCA_004026665.1 Murina feae | reverse complement strand
CTCACTCAAGCCTCTCCTCAGGCACATCAAGTTCACACCTCCCTTCCTGCATCAATGCCTCAGGTGTGTAGTTGCAAATGAAAACTCCTGTGCTCTGGGTTTAGAGATTTTTAAAAAACTAATGGAACTGTGACTCTCTTTCCCACTGTATCTGGTCTGCGGGGTATAGACTCCATTGCTGTCAGCAGTCCTGCTACCTTTCGCAGCTGATTGGATGATACATGCACTGTGGATCGCCCTGCTATGGATCATGAAGTACCACCATGGTTTGGGTAGTGCAGCTGGTTGGATTTGTGGAGTCCAGTTTGTGCTCCTGGAACAATTCTCCCCATAGCACAGTGCTCTTTTCTCTTTCAGCATCCCTTTATATCCCTGTGAGTTGGGCCTACTCTTCTTGTGACCTCGTCCTTCCTACTCATCTCCAGTTGTTTTCTGTTCTTCCCTGTTATAAACAAGTCACCTCCTCAACTGGACCTCAGTTGTTAATTCCAGGTGAATATTCTCCAACTTAGTTCTATTTCCAGCCTGGCCCTGGGATGAGGTGCCAGACTGGTCTGCCTATTCGGCCACCATTTTCTCAACACTCTAGCCTTTGTATTAAAGCCTATTTGCCTGCTATAAGTATTGCAACCCCAGCTTTTAAAAATTTTGTTTGCACAAAATATATTTTTCTATCCCTTTACTTTTACTATTTCTATTCCTTTATTTTTTGTGTTGAGGTGGATCTCTTGTCAACAGCATATATATGGGTCATGTTTGCTTATTTATTCAACTACCCAATGTCTTTTTTTTAACATTGACATTTATTTTTAAAATTTAATTTAACCACAAAAATACATATATGTAGTAAAACTCCAAACAGTAGAGAATGGTATACAATAAAAAATGATTGGAGCATATAATGCATTTACATTTAAATTAATTATTGATAGGTATCTATTTAATTGCCATTTTATTCTTTATAACTATTTTTATTTTTTTCTTCTTCATAAAGAAGACCCTTTAACACATCTTGTAATGATGGTTCGGTCAAAATGAACTCTTTTAACTTTTAGTTTTAATTTGAGAAGCTCTTTATTCTCCTTCAATTTTACTTGCTGGATAAAGTATTCTTGGTTGTAGCTCCTTGCTCTTAATCACTTTTAATATTTCATGCCAAATTATGTTAGGTGTTTCTTTGATAAATCTGCTGATACTTATGGTAATTCCCTTGTAGGTAACTAATTGCCCTCCTCATGCTGCTTTAAGATTATCACTTTTTCTTTAATGGCTTCCATTTTATTTATGATGTGTCTAGTCGTGGGCTGCTTTGGGTTCATCTTGATTGGGACTCTGTGCACCTAGACAGGTGTGTCATTTTCCTTCACCAGATTAAGGAAGTTTTCAGCCAGTTTATGTCTTCAAATACTTTCTTGATTCCTTGCTCTTTCTCTTTTTGTTCAGGTACCACTGTAATGATGTTGTTCTGAGTTCCTTTAGACTTTCCTTATTTTTTATAATTTTTCTCTGCTTGAGTGTTTTCAAAAATAGCTAACATTTTAAAAACACTTACCATGTTCCAGGCTGTTCCTGTAGCTTCTGTATAAAAGTTTATTCAACCATCTCAATTATACATGTTAATTATGTGTTTCTTTGACAGGGAAACTAATGCAAAGAGATATTTATTAACTTCATGAATACCAGAGCTTAATTTGAACACAGAATTTTGGCCACTGGAGTCCTCTATTTTGACTACAATCTTTAGGAGTTCAGAGTAGGTGGGGGAAAGGGGTGCTTGCCTACTGGGATAGTAGAGTCTGTCTGGTAAAGTGGGATTTGAATAAGACCTGGGATGGTATGTAGAATTCAAATAAGTATGTAAAAATAAAGAAATATTCCAGTTATAGGAAAGCATGGACTAAGGCAGAGTGTGAAGGAGGCCAAGAAGTATTGGACAGATTGGAGAATAAGCAGGTTGATCCATAGTGGGGAAATGAGGTCTACGTTTTGGAAAAAACTTACAAGTTTCTTCCAATGGAAGATAACATTTTTTATATCTAACCTCTTTCAGAGTTGGCTGCTCTTACCCAAGACATAAAAGTCTTAAGCCACAAAAGAATAAGTGGTAGTGGTGAAGGCATCTTCTACTTGAAAGAAGAACCATACACCTTTAAATGGCATGACAACCATATCAGTGGTACACTTTGTTACAGAGGTGTGGGCCCCTCAGAGATGGTTCTTTCTCCCCATTTCCTGAACACACTGAAGCTCATCTAATCTAATAAAAGCGTAATATTAAAATTGACCATTTCTTCGGGACACCTAAGCCATGCCCACCAGCCAATCAGAGCGACTGTATGAAAATTAGCCCAGCCAAGATAGTGGAGGCCACAGCCCTGGAGAAGCTGCACACCGGGGTCCAGCAAGACAGACGAAGACCTCTGCCTCAGGAGCCGGGGGGTGAGAGGAGCAAGCTGGCCAGTGGCTGCAGCACAGGGCAGGAGAAGTGAGCCGGCCAGTGGCTGCAGCCACTGGCAGGAGGAGCAGGGCGGGAGGAGCGAGCAGCCCCGAGGCTGTGGCCTAGAATTGATCATTTTGGGGCACACACACACGGAGGCTTAGCCATGGATTCCAGGCAGCAGCCGGGGGCGGGAGGAGCGAGCTGGCCCCTGCCCAGAGGCTGCGACCTGGAAATCAATCGATCGCTTTTCAGGTGGCGATCCATTGCTTTCCAGGCAGACGCCAAAGGGCGGGACCAGCCAGCCACCCGAGACTGTGGCCTGGAAAGTGATTGGATGGCCAGGGGCACACACACGGAGGCTTAGGCCATCTGATCACTTTCCAGGTGGAAGCCAAGGGGAGCCAGGAGATGGAGAGACGGGCAGGGGGTGGGCAGAGGGAGCCCCAGTCCTGGAGAGTTTGGGGGGAAGTAACCAGGTGGGGGAGGGGTGGAACAGGATGGAGGAAAGAACTTTATAAAAGAGTTTTTTTAACAGCAGAGTTAAAAAAAAAAGACGATGTATGAGTGAACTGTAGGGCCTATAATGAAAACCAAATATAGTTGTGTACTGGGAACAAATTTTAAAAGAAGTCAGAAAAGAAAAAAAGATAAATGATAGTGGATAATTAGGCAGGTATATAGATAGGTATTAAAACAGTGGCAGTAAGTAGAGAAGAATGTATGGCAAAGGTAGGATGAGAGAAAAAGAGGGAGGGAAGAAAAGTTATAAAGGGGGAGTTGGTAGAGCTTAAAAGGAGAATGGGAAGAAGGAAGGAATAGGGGAGGGAGCAAAGCAGGTCAGAGGGAGGAAGTGAAGAAAAAAATTAAGGTGGGAAGGAAAAAAAGGGGAGGGTGGGCAGGGGTAAAGATAAAGGAAAGAAGGAATGTGGGAAGGGAAGGAGGGTAGTAGAAAAATGGGAAGAAGGATGATGGAACAGAAGTAGGAAATAAGGAGGAAAGAAAAGTTTATAAATGATGAGTCAGTAGGAAAAGTGTCACATAAAAGAGAAAAATTGTGTGAGAGGAAGAAGCCAATAAGGAAGTCAAATACAATTGTGCGTGAAGGGGATAAGATTAAAAAAGAAAGTTAATAGGGGTGACCAGGCTGGCAGGGGAGGGCAGTTAGGGGGATCAGGCAGGCAGGCAGGCAGAGTGGTTAGGACAGGCAGGCAGGTTAGCGGTTAAGAACCAGAGGTACTGGATTGTGAGAGTCCCCAAGAACTCCATATTGGAGAGGGTGCAGGTCGGGCTGAAGGACCGCCCCCCCACCCCCGTGCATGAATTTTGTGCACCAGGCCCCTAGTCCTATCTAATAAAAGAGTAATATGGAAATTAGTCATCACTCCATCACAAAGATGGCCACCCCCATGGCCACAAGATGGCAGCACCCATAGCCACAAGATGGTGGCACCCAGTACAGCTCAGCACTGCCACTGAAGTGGTCAGACCTGTTAGCCAGGCAGGTGGCAAGGGAGGCAGGGGGCCCAAGCGATGGGACAGGTGATCAGAGGGGCCTGGGGTCCCCTGCTCAGCCAGAGGCCTTAACTAGAGACCTCAGGCACGGGAAGGGGCAGAGCTGGTGATCGGAGAGGGCAGGGGCAGAGACGATGATCAGAGGGGTATGAGGGTACCCTACCCAGGCATATGGCCTGGGCCAGAGGCCTCAGGCTTGGGCAGGGCGAGGCCAGAGATCGCAGGGGCCTGGGCTCCACACAGACAACAATCAGAGGGGCAGGGGCAGAGCCTGTGATCGCAGGGGCCTGGGCATTGGTAGAGAGAGCAAAGCAGGGGTCTGGGGGTCCCCTGCCCAGGCCTCTAGCCTTGGCCACAGGCTGCAGTGGGGCAAGGGTAGAGGCAGCAATCAGAGGGGCCTGGGGGTCCCCTGCCCTGGCCTGCAGCTTTGGCCAGAGGCTGCCAGTGAGGCAAGGGCAGAGAGAATGGTGGCAGGTTGCAGGATCAGAGCCAGTGATCACAGGACTCTGGGCTCTGTGAAGCTGGCGATTGGAGGAGCTTAGGGGTCTTCTGTCCAGGCATGCAGCCTTAGGCAGAGACTGCAGGTCTAGGCAGGGGCAGAGCCAGTGATCGAAGAGGTCTGGGGGTCCCCTGCCCAGGCCTGTAGCCTTGACCAGTGGCTGCAGGCCTGGGCAGGGTCGGAGCCAGTGATTTCAAGGGTCTGGGGGTGGTCTCCTGTCCAGGCTTGCAGCCTTGGCCAGAGGTTACAGGCCTGGGCAGGGGTGGAGCTGGGATTGGAGGGGCAGGGGCAGAATCCGCGATCTGAGTGAACTACAGAGGAAACACCTTTTCTGACTGCTCATTGGCTAAGCTCCCTGTATGCCACTGGTAATATTTTTAGTAACTTGGGTAATAAGAATCCCTAAAGGCAATCTAGGGCTTTTCCACCACACTCCTGGAGGAAAAAATGAAGATCCACTGCTGGAGGGCTAAGAAATGTCATATCCTGCCATAGCCAGTTTGGCTCAGTGCATAATGCCTCAGCCTGCTGACTGCAGGGTGTGGGTTCAATTCTGACCAAGGGCATGTACCTAGGTTGTAGGCTCCTCCCTGGCTGGGGCTCAGGTCAGGGCATATGCAGGTGGCAACCAATCAAAGTGTTCCTCTTACTTTGATGTTTCTTTCTGTTTTTCCCTTCTCTTCCACATTCTCTAAAAATCAATGGAAGCATATCCTCAGGTGAGGATAAAAAATAAAGAAGGAAAGAAATGTCATATCCTATGAAAGACACATTTTGAAAATGCCTAGAGAAAGTTGTCATTTTTTTCATGGTGAAGGGACTGGAGTCCGTGTTGATGAAAACACCTTGGTGGCTGTGGTGACTGGCAGTGGCTGCAGCAGCAGGGTGATGGGGTTGGTGTCTTCCGCTGATTAGCCTGGTCACCTCCCACAAAGGGAGGCCAGACTGCGGCTTAGGCCCGTTCCTTATGGGGAGCAGGGAGTGGGCCTAAGCCGTCAGTAGAACACCCCCTGAGGGCTCCCAATATGTGAGAAGGGGCAGGTCAGGCTGAGGACAACCCCCCAGTGCACGAATTTCATGCACCAGGCCCCTAATTCAAGAATAGCATGTGGGAATCTGTAGCATTTCCTCAACTTGAAAAATTCTATATATCATTGAATTATGTTCCAGGAAAAAGAAAAAAATGTCATTTATTTTGATTCCTAGAGTCTCATGTACAATAAAAATAAAGTTCTTAATAAAATATTTTTTGTAAAAGAATCTCATTAAATACCTATTAAGAGTTTTGTTAAACTGGTAGGAAAACTGGGGCTCTTTTCCCCAAATCATGACCTAGGGTCTGGGCTACAAAGATCCTGAGGCCCTAAACAGCCTGTACAACTAGGAAGGCCCCTTTGGGGGAGTACCCTCAGACTTTAACTTCCACTAAGGGATCTCAGGGATTGTTAGGTGATAGAGACAAATAAGGGGAAGTTCCTTTGTGGTATAGTGGCTCAGGATGAGGAAGAAAGGGATATCAGAAGAGAAACTCAGTGCCCCAGGGTCCAGAGAATGGAGTTGCTTCATAGTCTTTCACCCCTACTGCAACCACTCTGGTATGCCTAGAGACCTTTCATTCCTTCTTTTACATATGAAGAATGTGAGTGATAATGAAGAGAAGAGACAAGACTAGGGTCACAGTGGATTCTTTCTGTGACAGACAGCATCACACCTCAAAACTTTAAGTTAACCTATCTATATGTGATTGCCATTTTTATAGGCCCAAATTTTTATAGGCCCAAAGAAAATATTAGAATCATAAAGAGTTTAAAGATCATCTAATTCAAATCTCTTTCCTCAAATTCATCCTACAGTTGAAGAAATTGAAGCACACATCATGAATCTTCCAAGGTTACACATCTCTGTAAAACTTCTTGGGCCTTGAGTAAGTGTTAGCAGTAGACACATGCCACATTATAAATATTACTTTTTTAAAAATAGACCTTTATTGTTCAGATTATTACAGGTGTTCCTTTTTTTAAAACTCCCATAGCCCCCCTCCACCTGGTTTCCCCCTCCACCACATGCCCTTACCCCCCCCCACTGTCTTCATACATAGATGTAAGATTTTTGTCCAGTCTCTTCCCATATCCCTCACACCCCCTTCCACCTGAGAATTTTCAGTCCATTCCTTTTCTAGGCCCTTACTTCTATTCTATTCACCAGTTTATTCTGTTCATCAGATATTTCTATTGACTTAATTGTTATATTCACTGGTTGATAGGTATTTGTTGTCACTTTGTTGTTCATAATTTTTATCTTTACCTGTTTCTTCTTCCTCTTCTTAAAGAATGTCCTTCAACATTTCAAATAATCCTGGTTTGGTGGTGATGAACTCCTTTAGCTTTTTCTTGTCTGTGAAGCTCTTTATCTGACCATCAATTTTACATGATAGCTTTGCTGGGTAGAGTAGTCTTAGTTGTAGGTTCTTGATATTCATCACTTTGAATATTTCTTGCCACTCCTTTCTGGCCTGCATGGTTTCTGTTGAGAAATCAGCTGACAGTCATATGGGTACTCCCTTGTAGGTAATTAACTGTTTTTCTCTTGCTGCTTTTAAGACTCTCTCTTTGTCTTTTGCCCTTGGCATTTAAATTATGATGTGTCTTGATGTGGTCCTCTTTGGATTCCTTTTGTTTGGGGTTCTCTGCGCTTCCTGGACTTGTAAGTTCATTTCTTTCACCAGGTAGGGGAAGTTTTCTGTCATTATTTCTTCAAATAGATTTTCAATATCTTGCTCTCTCTCTCTCTTCTTCTGGCACCCCTCTAATTCTGATGTTGGTACGCTTGAAGTTGTCCCAGAGGCTACACTATCTTCATATTTTTGGATTCTTTTTGCTTTTCTGGTTGGCTGTTTTTTGCTTCTTGGTATTTCATATCTTTGACTTGATTCTTGTGATCCTCTAGTCTGCTGTTGGATATCTGTATATTATTCTTTATTTCATTCAGTGTATGCTTAATTTCTGATTGGTCCTTTTCCTTTTTTTTTTTTTTTTTTTTTTTTTTTTTTTTTTTTTTTTTTTTTTTTTTTTTTTTTTTTTTTTTTTTTTTTTGGTATTCTCATTAAGATCCTTGAAGTTCTCACTTAGTTCCTCAGAGGTTCATAGAAGATTCTTGAGTAGCTCTATAACTGTGGTTCTGAACTCTATATCCAGTCGTTTGCTTTCCTCCATTTTTGTCATTTGTGATCTGTTTCTTTGTCTCTGCATTTTGGCTGCTTCCCTGCATTGATAGAGTGGTGTTTTCTGTCCCAGCTGCAGTCTGTTGATTTAGGCTGTACGTAGACAGGCACACAGCTTGGGGCAGGGACTCAGAGTCACTGGAGCAGAGCAACCCATGATGGCTGCCCCTCAGCTGGCTCCGCAGATTTTCCACACCTTGGTGTCTGTGTGTCCCTGAGTCCCTGAGTCTCGGAGCTCTGTGTCAGTGATTGCTGCAAACAGCTCTGCTAGAACACCACTGTCGTCTTCTGCCCCATTGCCAGACCGCCTGCAAAGAATTCAGTACGACCCTGGAGCTTGTAAACCCTTCTGAGCCGCCAACCCAGGTGCAGCAGCCGTCTCCACCCTTTCACGCCACCGCCACCCTTTTGCGCATCTGTACCTCTCTGTTTTAGCTACAAGAACTTCTACTCAGTCTCAATGCACTCCTCTTGTCTTCTCGTTGTAAAGCTTCCACTCCCTTGGTTCTGGAGTATGGTTATTTAGCTTTATTGTTGTGTTTTTTAATGAGTTTGTGGGAAGCTGCGCATAAGGTATATACCTTTATGTCGCCATCTTGGTTCTCCTAGCCACATTATAAATATTACTAATGGCTTTCCACAGTCAGATAAAAAATTGTCTGCTAGAAGAGGCCACAGTCTCTATTTCCTGAGTTTCTGCATTTGCTTAGTACAGGTCACCATAGTTCATGTAGACCTGTGCTGACCAAAAGGAAAAACTTTATATTTTCAAAAGAAGCTTCATTCTTTCCACATGTCTGCCAACATCTAGCATCCCTCTGTCTAAAATATGCCCTCCTTTCTCTAAAATCATCAGATCTAGGCTAAGTGTGTTTCTTTTTCTCTCTGACCAGCCTGAATACTATCATCAAGAACCAGGAGTCCCTTCAGAGTGAGACTGAGATGGAGCTTATGAAATACCATTCAGCTTTTGAGCTTGAAGAGGAAGACCAGATTAAAGAGACTTCACTTCTGCCACTGGATTCTACCCTCGAATGCCACAGTCCACCACCTGACTATAACTCCGTGGTCCACTACAGCACTGTACCCATATAATCTACTACCAGTACCCTTTGCCACCCCTTTCAAACTACTCCTTTTTTGCCTCAGAAATCACTAATTCTTTTCACTTTATATCATGGTAACAGAATTACTAACTTGGGACTGGAGAATGAAAAAAGTACACCTTGGCAGAGAATCTTGATTTTTCACAATTTTGGGAGGCACAGCTGGCCCAGTCAAGGCCCCCAGGCTTGATAGAGAGACATGATGTTCAGTGCCACTTCTCTTCCTATTAAACACCAATGATTCTACTTGGGTGTGTAAAGCCCTACAACAACACCTTCAGTAGTTCCATATGTACCCCCCCTTCAACTTAGCCCATTATACTTTCATGAAAGCCACTAGACAGAGCAATCTCTGTTGAATCCTCAATGACCTCAAGTGCCTCCAATCAGGAACTGTGGCTCCATAATATTCAGATCTTGGCAATTAGTCTCCAAACAAAACTTGGTAGACTTTTACCTGGATGTCTTTAAAGCTCTAAAGCAGCCACATTTACTAGGGTTTGCCAGTAGAAGGGAATTGGCAGCAATTTACATGCAATGCCACCCTGAGGAATCCTTTGGTTTCAAGCAATTTGTAGAAGCTCCAATGGGAGTTGGTCATGCCCAGTATATTTAGGATACTCTCCCTATGAACTACCAGTTTTATCACTTTTGTGTTGTTCCCATGCCAGAAAACATCCAATCACACTCATGTGAATTTTAAGAGTACCATGACTTTGATAAGCTCCAAGATCCACATGTCGTATACACTGCAACACACAACATGTGTCTGCGTGGACTCAGACAAAATCAATGAAGGAAGGGTTTGTGCATGCTGCCCTTCCAGATTGGCCTATATTTCTCTGCTTCTCAAAAGTCCATGTCTCTACTTCTCTTTTAAAGGAGGAAAGTGTAATCCCCTTCCTGAGGGTCAGGGGTAACTATGATAAATATTGGCCCTGTCTTTAATCTCCTCTTTCTAAAGCAACTATTCAGTTGAATCACATCTGACAAAGCAGTGTGTCCCACCTACACCTAAGCACAGGATCATGAAGCCACACCAGGCTAACAATGTGCTCATCCCTTTGTTATATAGTGAGACTATCCATTGACTTTAGAGATAGTGAGTTTCTTCTGATTCATTGTCATAGCATCAGGGAAAAATGGGAGTAATCAGCATTCTACAAAAATGAGGACCTAAAAGATGCTCTGGTTCCTTCCTACTCTCCATTTTGTGTATGAAAAAATTAAGAACCAACCACTAAGGGGCTTGAATGCATGTCTCCTGACTACTAACCCAATGCTTTTCCCACTATTTAGACCATATAGCCACATGTGTACAAACACATAAATGTTTGCTAATGTAAATGATGATGCCACTGAAAGAGATCTCAAGAGTGTGTGTTTTTTATTTGCTTTCTTTTTTGGCTAGCATACAAACAGAAAAGACACCTTCCTCATGGGATCATTGGCCTGGACTTCTGCTCCAACTGCTCCCATATCTTCTGTAGTGGCCCAAAGTATCCCAGAACTGCACAAACCTAAATTTCACTTGTGTCTCAAGAGCATTAGTGACATAAAAGGCAGCAAGAGTCAACCTGTTGCATATCCTGTACATTTAAGAAGTTTGTAGTCCTGGATAGTTAACTCAGTTGGTTAGAACATTGTCCTGATATGCCAAGATTGTGGATTCATACAATAATCAACCAATGAATGCATAAACAAGTGAAACAATAAATCTCTCTCTCTCTCTCTCTTTCTCTCTCTCTCTCAAATCAAGCAATCTATATATATATATATATATATATATATATATATATATATATATTTTAATTTTGTAAAGAGTCCCAGACACACAGGGCCTCAGCTCTAGAAAAAAATCCAATTTGGTGATATTCAAAACAGAGGTAAATGCAAACACTTTTACCTCCCCCATGCCTTGGCCTAATGACAATACTAGAAACATTTCTGCTTGGCTCAGAAAAAGTTGTGCCACATGTGTGATGGAAGAGAGGATAAGAGGATTACCACTAGCCTCCAACTACTACTAGGGTGGTGCTCTTCCTCCAACTTTTATCCAGGAAGTGCTTGTTTTTCAGCTGTGCTCCTAGGTAATGGTCTGAATTAGCTTTGCTATTGGCCTAGGCAGGCAGACCCTATGAGTTGAATGGAGTAAACTACCACTGGAAGTTTATGGTGAATGGCCAAGCCCACTTACTCCCTCTTTCCTATCTCTGCTGAGAAATGATGACTGTATATATAGCAAGAAATTGATCATCATTTGGCCACCTCTCCAATGGGAATTACCAGTTGTTCCTGATGGTCAACAGCTTTGGCTAATACAAACTTTATGTAGTGGGATCAACAAGGACAGAGTCAATGATGCTCTTATCATATTTTTCTGATTTAGCTTAACTAGGGAAAAAGAGCCTCTCAAATGTTCAAAAACAAAACAAAACACAAACCTCTTCAGTAATGCACATAGATCTGCTACCCAGTGTTTTAGTGATGGTAAGTTCATTACATAATTTATTCCTTAAGAGGATTCAGCTCTGGCATGACATGCTTGCACTATTTCTACTTTATAAAAAGCTTTTTCTCAAAGCAGACACTGACCAGAATTTTTAATAGGACTTCATGTAGCTACAAAGACAATATAAACATCTTCAGCAAGTTCTAAGGACCCCTCAGAAGAGGTCTCAGGCACTATAATTTGGTAAGAAATGACCACACTCCTCTCCATAAGATTTCATGATGAGATGCTTAGACAAGCAAACAATAGTAACACTTCAAACTGTTAAACTGTTAAAAGTTATTTCGAAGCTCTAGGTTTTAAATTGACATAATTCATACTTTATTGTGTTTGTTTAATCAAATTCCAGAATAGGTGTCTTTAAGCCAAAAGCCTTGGCCAAATTACTTAAGACAATGGCTTCCACTCCTCTACTACTGCTCTCAATTGCTGAAGACCTCTTTTGTTTCTGTTCCCCATTCTGCATTTGGACCTCATATTGTGGCATAGCCAGGAAAGATAAGCAATAAGGGAGCATCCTCACCTCTTTTTACCTCTTGAATGGGGGAAACCCTCCATCAAGAATGTCACTTCTCAGCCTTGGCCAAGTAGGTCAGTTGGTTATAGCATCATCCTGATATGCCAAAGTTGTGGGTTCTATCCCTGGTCAGGACACATACAAGAATTAACCAGTGAATGCATAAATAAGTGGAACAACAAATCAATGTTTCTTTCCCTTTTTCTTCCTTCTTCTCTAAATCCAATACATAAATAGGAAAAATATTTTTTCAAGTTTTATGTTTTATTACCTTTATCAGGATGACATAGGTTAATAGGATCATACAGGTTTCAAGTTCATTTTTCTGTGATACAAGATCTTTATATTGCACTGTGTGCCCACCATGAAAGTCAAACCATCTTTTGTCATGTCACATCTCACCTGAAGCATGGACAGATATCCCAGCCCTCAGCCAACCATGGTAAACAGGCACAGTGAGCATTCTATTATCTTATTGAAAGATTCTTGGCCATATCCCACAGTGGATACATTACTCAAATGTTATTTTGATTGGTAATTTACTAATCTCTATTGTTTTAAACTTAATTACTTCTTCCTTTTATTGGAGTATATATTTATGTAGCCATGTACACATATATACAGAAATAACGTTTCAACTTGTTATCCCATACCAAAAGGTGCATGTTATAATGGACCCTTTCTGCAGGCTTGACTATCTGTCTCATACAGAATGAAAAATGGTATCCAACAATAGTTCCAAATCTCAGCTACCTCATTCCTCTCTGGGGATTACCAAACTTTATCTTCTTCTTACACTGAGCTCCTTCCAGTGTTCCAGGTTGGGCAAATATTACATCAAACTTGGTAACATTTGCCCAACCTGCTCTGCTGATAGCTAATTTCTACCTAAGAGGATGAAAAGTGAGAGAAAGAATGGGTTGATATGGACTCTGGGACCCATCCAATTACTTGTGGGGTTGTGGGGTGGAGCTTGAGTTGTTGTGGGAATCCAACTAACCAGATTTCTCAGGGATTTTTGCATGGTCCTGGGGGTGTTTTGTAGCTACTTATCTTTCTCTAATTTTGTTGGCTAAGTATTTTAAGATACTGCATTCAATGTGATGAGCCTTTCTTTGTCATATTTGCTGGACTTTTAAACTGACTGTTTCTAGACCTATGGAAATAACAAGTCCCTTAGAGCTTTGAGACACTTTTGACTCTTCAAATAAAATTTCTGAGGCTTCTAGTATCCTCCTTAGGATAATAAACACACAGATAGTTGATAACTGCTTTCATGCTTTTATTTCCCTCTTTGGACTCCTGTGCATCTGTGAGTACTTACCAGCTTCCTAGTAGCAGCCTTGTTAGGGAATAACTTCCAGGACTTAGCAAAAGTTATTTACATGGCTTGAAAGGGTATCTTGGCTCAGGTGTCCCCCTTTGTTCTGTAGTTCTATAAACACCCCCTCCAAAAAGCTCTGTGACACCAATATATATTCATACCAAAAGTAGCTGCTAACAGAAATAGGACTGATTTTCATACAGAGTGCTAATCTCATCCTGTATGTTCCCCAGGAGACTGTGTGTTTTTGTTTTTTTGTGTTTTTTTTTTTCCCTGCAGTACCTCCATCTCCCATTAGACAATGAGATTCCTCTTAGAGATCAGTTCTTACCTTCACCCTACCTCTCTGATCTTGTCTATTGGCAAGCAGATAAGGGGAGTGGTTCAAAAAAGTCACTGATCCCTCTGTTTATCCCACCCAGTGATACACTTATAGCCAAGGTAGCAACAGTAGCAGCAACCACAGGAACATTGCTGCTGGCCCTGCCACCAAGTAGTCTGATGCAATACTTCAGTCTTTTGGAACTTCGCATCTGTATCAAATAAATATAAACTGTATTATTCTTCCTCTCTGACTATTTGGTAAAAGGCCCATGAAATTCTGGAGTCATTGTACCCTGCTGGTATTTCTCCCCTTCCAATGGGAAGCCATTCTGACATGAGACAGCTATTCTTCTTAGGTAAAACAAAAACAAAACAACAACAAAACATACACTTTCTCTAAAAATAGGGTAATAGAAGATTAGGAACTTTTTGGTAGTGAATCACTCTTTAACCCTGACCTTGTAATATCATATTTTCAGTTTACCCTACAGAGAGAAAATGCAAAGCTCTCCCTTAGATTTATGCTTATAAGAAGGTAGGCAGAAGGCCTGCCTTATCAATGGATGAAGATCAAGATAGTGCAATCTAATGCTCAAGAAATTTCAAGCTTTGACAAAATATTCCACTTGTAAGAAACAGCCCTCTACCTCCCATAACTCACATTTCTTTTGTACAACTTGTTCTTTTCTGACTACAAATATGCCAGGAAAATCCCAAAGCAAAATAAAACCCTTATAACATAGAACTTTTCATTAGCTTTCCCCTTAGCCAGATGGAGAATGCATACCCAAGTGAATAAATCTTCCACTTCCATAAGGTGTATCTTATTATTATGTAATCAAATCATATTGTGTCTTTTATTTTTTAAACATTGAAGTACACACACACACACACACACACACACACACACACTCCAAAGCTATTGTCTCCCTGATCTTATTTGGCATTTATATATTTCTGAAGGCTTTAAGTACTACTTCTTCCAAGCAATATCTCTTCTTTCCTTACCATTTTACTTAAGATTGTTTTGTAAAATTCCTATGTGGAGTAAACAAATTTCCAGACAACCATAGGTTTTCATTATTTCACAAGTGTAAAAAAGCAAAAAGGTGGCCTAGCTGGATTTTGTTTGGTTTAAGACACACCTGTACTGCTGATACCCTGTTACAATCAAGGAATCGTTCAGGTCAATCATGGAATCATTCAGGTATATCATTGGTTGGTATCAGTGAAGTTGTGCCAAAGGCTGATGAGGGTTTCTCTTGCCATAGGCAACAATGTATTGGGAATGTCAAGTGGAAGGGCCATATTTTGAAAATACATTGAATGTAAAAGTTGCTCAGAATTTCAAATAAACAATCAGTCTTAAAGATTAAGGCCAGGGATTCGCAAGATGGTAGCTGACAGAACGGCAGTCAGGGGAAGGGTATGAGTGAGTGACAGAGTGAAAGGGGTGTGTGTGGAGATGTGTGGTATGTGCATGCATGACTGAAGGACAGTTATATCCTGCAGGAGTATCAGAGACTGGCAGATCAGGCTCTCCTGAACAGGGAGCCCCTGCCACTGCTGTGGGCACTCTCTGGGCATGGAGCCCATGCCATCTTGCAGTGGAGAGAGGCCTCCACTAGGAACCCAGTCTCAATAGAACCCAGACTGGCCTTGGACACTGCCTGGGAACTTGAAGCCACTCCAGCTAAAGTCATGTTGCTTAACCCACAGATCTGCAGACCCCATGTTGTCCACATCCAAGAGCGTATGGCTCCCTCAACAGAAACTACAACTCACATTCCTCAGCGTCCTGTGTCTGGACACTGTGGTCATGCCACTCCAGCACATGGGACTAATGAGACCACCACCTCAGCAGGTGGCTCCTGAGACCCTCTGTGAGTTGCCGCTGGGTGTGCACCTCTCCAAACAAGGATGCACGAGTCCCTCAGCAGAAATCACAACTCTCCCCTCCCTGGCTGCTGGCTTCTGGACACCATGGTCATGCCACTACAGCAGTGGTCCCTGTATGCTCATCATCCCAGCAGATGGCTACTGGGCACACATCTCTCTAACCAAGGGTGCATGGTTCCCTCAGCTGACTGCACAACTTCCCCCTCCTGGGATGCAGGTTCTGGGCACCTTGATGAGCTACTGAAGGCTTGCCTACCTGGACAAGGTCACTGTTTCAGCCACAAACTCCATGATTCCTGCATCCCCAGCCACTGACTTCTGGACCTCCTGGCTATTTGCAGAGTGAAATCACCCTGGCCAAAGTACCATTGCCTCATCCGCAGACTACAGGACAGCTGTGTCCCACCATCACAGGCCCCAGGACCTTTGCAGTGATTTGCAGAGTGATGTTACCCCAACAAGAGTCAGACAACACTGGCCAGAGTCTCACTACCTGAGCCTCAGGCTCCTAGACCCCTTCCTCCCAGGTAATGGACTCCAGAATCTCACAATGAGGGCATGTCAGTGAGATCTCAAGCAATCCTTTCCACAAGAATCAGAACCACTAGCATATTTATAATAGCTTACACAATGAGTCCAGGAGTGAGTCACATTGTCAGACAACCCTGGATGAGAGTTCATCTACAAATGAGAAACTAACATTAAAGACACAAACATCAGGAGAACCACAATAGCTCAAATAGGGAACTCCATTAACACACCAAGCTCAGGAGATCTGAGACACTGTACCATTGGAAATCAAAAATCATAAACCACACAGTACCACCACAAAAGAACCTGGGTAGCAAAGTAGTTGGGTCTAAGACATAGAAACAATTAAAGTGTTATAGCAAAAATGAGAAGACAAAGAAATAATCCTCAAAGGAACGAAAACGAAGAATCATCAGAATGGAAATTAAATGAAATGGAGGCAAGTAATATGTCACAGAAAGAATTCAGAGTAATGGTTATAAGGATGTTCAAATGTCTGAGTTACAAATACACACAGCTCAATGAGAATTAGAAGGAGCTGAATTAGAATTGCAGCAACATGAAAAGGAATCAAGAGAAGATGAAGAATGACATAACGGCATTAAAAAGCACAATGGAAGCCTTCAACAGTAGAGTAGAAGGAGCTGAGGACAGCATCAGTGAGTTAGATTACAAGGTAGAAAAAACACCCAAGCAGAGCAGCAACTGGAAAATAAAAAAAAAAACACACACAACTTAAAAAGCAGGAGAGCCTAAGAGAGGTTTGGGACAACACGAAATGAAACATCTGCATAATAGAGGTGCCAGAAGGAGAGGAAGCTGAGTAAGGAATAGAAAACCTGTTTAAAGAAATAATGACAGAAAACTTCCTTGATTTGGGGAAGAAAAAAGCCACACAAGTCCAAGAAGCACATAAAGTCCCAATCAAGATAAACCCAAAAAGACTGACACCAAGACACATCATAATTAAATTGGCAAACATCAACAACAGGGTAAGAATCATAAAGGCTGCCAGAGAGAGACAGAAAGTTACCTATAAGGGATTTCCCATTAGACTATCAACTGATTTCTCAACAGAAATAGATCAGGTCAGAAGTGAATGGAATGAAATATACAAAGTGATGCAAAGCAAGGGAATGAATACTATGTATACCCAGAAAGGCTATCATTCAAAATTGAAGGTGAAATCAGGAGCTTCACAGACAAAAAAGGCTAAGGGAATTTATTACCACCAAGCCAGCAATGTGACAAATGCTAAAGGGACTGCTATAAAAAGAAGGAGTAGAAAGTAAAGAAGAAACAAGGGCATAAAGAATAAAAATGGCTACAAACAAGTACCTATCAATAATAAACTTAAATGTAAATGGATTAATGCTCTAATCAAAGTACATAGAGTACCTGAATTGATAAAATATGATCCATATATCTGTTGTTTATAAGAGAAAAACCTCAGAACGAAGGACTCACATAGACTTATAGGGATTGGACCTTATAGTGAAGGCCTTAACAAGAGATAAGGAGGGCCATTTCATAATACTAAAGGGAGCAATTCAACAAGAGGATATAACTCTGGTAAACATATATGCACCCAATACAGGAACACCTAAATACATAAAAAACAAAACAAAAGAAAACACTTTGGGAAGATACCAAGGAGAGATCAGGAGCAATACAACCATAGTAGGGGACCTTAATACCCCATTGACACCATTGTATCGATTCTCTAAAGAAAAAATCAGCAAAGAAACATCAATCCTAAATGACTCATTAAATAAGATAGAATTGACATCTTCAGAACATTTCTTCCCAAACTAACAGATTACATATTCTTCTCAAGTGCACACAAGGACATTTTCAAAGATAGATCACATATTGGGACACAGGCAAAGCATCTTCAAATTTAAGATGGAAATCATATCAAGGATTTTCTCAGATCACAATGGCATAGAATTAGAAATCAACTACAATAAAAACAATGAAAAAAATCAAGCACTTGGAGCTAAATAGCATGCTACTAAACAATGACTGGGTTACAAGAGAGATCAAAGAAGAAATAAAAAGAATCCTGGAAATAACTGACAATGAAAACAAAACAATCCAAAATCTATGGGACACA
>PVJC01035952.1:0-17969 GCA_004026665.1 Murina feae | reverse complement strand
TTAGGATTCTCTCCTTGTCTTTTGCTCTTGGCATTTTGATTATGATGTGTCTTGGTGTGGTCCTTCTTAGGTTCCTTTTGATTGGGGTTCTCTGCGCCTCCTGGACTTGGAAGTCTATTTCTTTCACCAGGTGGGGGAAGTTTTCTGTCATTATTTCTTCAAATAGGTTTTCAATATCTTGCTCTCTCTCTTCTTCTGGTACCCCTATAATTCTGATGTTGGTGCGCTTGAAGTTGTCCCAGAGACTCCTTATACTATCTTCATACTTCTTGATTTTTTTCTTTTCTTTTCTTTTCTTTTTTGGCTTTTCCAGCTGGGTGAGTTTTGCTTCTTTATATTTCATATCTTTGACTTGATTCTTGCGATCCTCTCATCTGCTGTTGGATCTCTGTATATTATTCTTTATTTCAGTCAGTGTATGCTTAATTTCTAGCTGGTTTTTTTTCATATGCTCAAGGGTCTTGCTAAATTTATCGGCAGTCTCTAGAATATTCTTGAAAAGTCTTATAACTGTGGTTTTGAACTCTATATCCAGTCGTTTGCGTTCCTCCATTTCTGTCTTATGTGCTCTGTTTCTTAGACTTCGCATTTTGGCTTTCTGTGTTAGGTGTCCTATAGGGCCCAATGATTCAGCCTCCCCAATCACCTGGGGTGGACACTCTTGTTGTATGCCTTTGAAGGCTGGGTGCACAGTCTTGTAGTTATCACTGGGAGGTATCACTGGGAGGAAAGGATCTGCGGGCTTTTCTCCTTGTTGTTTGGGGTTTGGATCTTTTGGAGTTCTGCCCCGGCTGCAGGCTGGCCGGCACACAGCTTGGGCGGGGTTGTAGGTGGGGTGGGGCGGGGTCTCAGAGTAACAGGGCGGAGCAACCCACAATGGCTGCTCTTCTGCTGCTGAGTCTGCGGGCGCCTCTCAGTCCCCAAATCTCCGTGCCAGTGATTCCTGCGAACAGCACTGGCAGAAAATCGCTAGTCTTCAGCCCCACTGCCCTGCAGCCTGCGCCACACTCTTTGCGACCCCGGGAGTCTACAATCTCCTCTCTAGCAGCAAACCCGACCGAGCACAGCCGCCGCTCCCCTTCACCCACGCCACCGCGCCTCCGCCTCCGTTCCGCGCATCCCTCAGTACCTTTCAGTTTTGGCGCAGGGAGCTTCCACTCAGTCTCAAAGCACTCCTTCTCTTGCCTTCTGGTTGCAAAGCCTCCCCTCCCTTGGTTCTGGAGGATGGCCGTTTATCTGTATAGTTGTATTTAAAAATATAGTTGTGGAGGCTGCGCATTTAGGTATATACCTCATGCCGCCATCTTGGTTCCTCTCTCTGTTATTTCTCTCATCTTTTAGGGAAGTTCATGAGTGTCTGAAAGAAATAGGGCATCTAAACAAATTTTTGGCTGGTCATATTTGTGACATGAACATAAAGTTGGAGAATAGTGTAATACTCTATTACATACTTAACTAGAGGCCCGGTGCACCAAAATTTGTACACTTGGGGGATCCCTCAGCCTGGCCTGTGCCCTCTCGCAATGTGGGACCCCTCAGGAGATGTCCATCTGCTGGCTTCAGCCTGCTCCCCAGGGGATCGAGCTTAAGCTGGCAGTCAGACATTCCTCTGGCAGCCTGGGAGCCCTCAGGAGATGTCCACTTGCCATCGGGGAGCAGGCCTAAGCTGCAGTTAAACATCCTTAGTGCTGCTGAGGAGGTGGGAGAGCCTTCCGCCACCACTGCTGTGCTGGCAGCTGGCAGCCTGGCTTGTGGCTGAGCAGAGCTCCCCCTGTGGGAGTGCACCGACCCCCAGGGTGCAGTTCCTGCATTGAGCGTCTGTCTCCTGGTGGTCAGTGTGTGTCATGGTGACCAGTCATTCCCAGTCATTCTTCTGTTAGGGTCAATTTGCATATTACCCTTTTATTATATAGGATAGAGGCTTGGTGCACAGGTTGGGGCTGGCTGGTTTGCCCTGAAGGGTGTCCCGGATCAAGGTGAGGGTCCCACTGGGGTTCCTGGCCTGCCTGGGTGAGGGGCTGATAGCTGTTTGCAGGCTAGCTAAGCCCCCCAGTGGGGACCCTCACCTTATGGGGTGTGGCCAGCCTGGGTGAGGGGCTGAGGGCTGTTTTTAAGCTGGCCACATCCCCTTCAGGGTGGAGGTCCCCACTGGGGTCCCTGGCCAGCCTGGTGAGGGGTTGAGGGCTGTTTTCAGGCTGGCCACACCCCCCAGAGACCCAAGCTCCCAGCCTCTCCTTTTTTTCTTTCTTTTTTTTTTTTTCTCCTGGGATTTATTTATCTTCTATAATTGAAACTTTGTAGCCTTGATCGGAGCCCAGGGCTGGAAGGGTAGGAGAGAAGCTTGGCTTCTTCCATCGCCGGGGGCAACCCAAGCCTCCTTCTCACTCCAGCTCCGTGGTCGCACCATCTTAGTTGGGTTAATTTGCATACTCGCTCCTAGATAAATCAAATTTGAACTCATACTTATGGTAAAGAGAAAAGGTTTTTTAAGGTCTTGATATAATTGCTGTTTCCTTCTGGAAGCCGTATTAGCTATAGTTTCAGCAATACCTTTGAATATTAATCTTATTGCTAAATTATTAAAACATTACTTAGGAAAATGGATTAGTTTATTCAAACTGACAAATTCTATTGATCTTAGGTGGTAAGTAGATCTCTGAGCGCTAGGGAGTCATTCAGTTTATGTGGTTCCTCGATAAATATTGTTTTAAATTGCAAAACCTGGGAGATATTGCTGGGGGAGGGAGGCACTGGATTCTTCTTACACATGAGGGAAGGTGTGAAAGAATGCTACTTACTTGTGAAGGGTTGAATGTGTTCAGGCTGCAATCAGGGAAATGAGCTAAATGATTTCAGAGATTTTTTCTAGCTCAAAGATTCAATAATCTTTTTCCATAATTATCTCTAAATGACCTAATTGTTCAGTAAGTAGTATCAGCACTTTCGGTCTCCATATTCAGACCCCTATATTCTCTGTTGCTTTTGTATTTATGCAACCTAGATATGAAATAAAGCCTCTCATGCTCAGAATGTCTAAATATTGCTTTCTGAGACCCTCGCTAAAATCATGATTTTGAGTCTAAAGCTCAGCTCATGATTTCCGTTAATTTCCCAGAAGCATTTATTTACTCAAAGGGTCGGTCTTCTCTGTTTCTCTTTTAAGTCACATCAACCTCCGAGTTCAAAATTATTTTCCTCCTTTTTCAAAAGTAATTCTCACCTCCACCCCGGCCCCCCATGAACTTGCATAGTTACACTCATAAAAGCAGTCAGCCAAACAAAGGAGGCTTTTAAAAAATTCATTTCCTTATGCCCTAACCGGTTTGGCTCAGTGGACAGAAGTTCGGCCTGCAGACTCAAGGGTCCGGGGTTCGATTCCAGTGAAGGACATGTGCCTTGGATGCCAGCACATCCCCAGTGGGAGGTGTGCAGGGGGCAGCTGATGGATGTTTCTCTCTCATCGATGTTTCTAACTCTCTATCCCTCTCCCTTCCTCTCTGTAAAAAATCAATAAAGTTAAAAAAATTCATTTCCTTGCATAGCAGTTGGAGATCACAGCATGAAAGATAAATATACACAGGCATAGAGAGAATAGAAAAGAATGGAATGTCACAGGGCTATCAACGATTTTCTATTCATGTATTTTTTTTGTCAAAATTGATTTAAGTAATAAAACCTGGTCAAATATTTTTCTTGTCTAATTCAGAGAGGATTACCTCCTAGGGTAACTAGTCACTGACAAGACAGTGACTACCTGAGCTGTCCTGCTAACATCTGCTGCAAAAAGAATCCCTTCCTCTTTCCTTTTATAGCCTCCTTCCCTTTAAGATTTTCTTAAAACCCTTACTCCACCGTGCAGCGATCCATCTGGAACAGTTCGAATAGTCTGCCTGCTTATTAGCAGCGTCATCTCTGGGCATACCTTCTCCACTTATGTCAGGTATGGTCTGGAAGCGGGAGCCAAAATAAAATCCCAACATCGAGCTGCCTATTTGATGTTAGTAAGTCAGCTATTTCATCTCATCTCTGTTAGGGACAAAGATGTAACTTGAGCTAACAGGTAGCCTTTCCAGTTACATTAGAAGGATAGATGTCAGGAATAAAGATGTTTTCCTTGGCACCTTTTTTTTTTTTTTTTTAACACTTCTAATCAAAACCTCATTGAGCCTATGGGTCAACCTGGTACTGCTGCCTTGAATGATAAATTCAGAGAAGATACTCAGCGTAGAGGAAAGGGTCCACACGCTAACCTGACAAGCTCAGGGAAGGCCTGCATGGCAGTCTTGCAAACTCAAAGACCGAAAGTGACGATGGCCTGAAATTAAACTTTAAAAGCAATTGTGATGGGTAGTCACCTCCTAGGCCTGTATCTTCCCTGACAAGGTCAACCTTTACCTTAACTGAGCTTATTGTCTTTTTGCATCTGTGATAACGTATCATAAAAATGTCCCGGTAACTCATAACTTCCCTTTTTTTCCTGGACCTCTCAGGGCACAACCAAATGCCCTGGGGACCAGGACAGATACCACAAATTCCTTCATTGTTATTGTTACCATGTTAATTGTTGACTGTTAACTATCCTGTACCCACCAGAGTAAAAGAAGTACTTCTATGTAGCTATCATTTTACTCTATCCAATCCCAGAGGTTTCCCTGCTTTGCTTTCTCAGGCCTCTCTAATCTGTCACCAATGGACTTCATGTAACCCACCTATAACTCCTCCTTAGATTGCAATGTATAAAAATAGATGAAAAACCGCCAATTCTCTAGACTCTAGAGCATTATCCCAATTCATTGAGATTCTGTTTCCTGGCAATTGTCCACAGTTTTGCTCCAGTAAACTCACAAAAATTCTTTACAGGTTTGACTGTTTTTACATTAACATGAGAAAATCTGAATTAATGCTTTTTGAAGTTTTTAATAAAAATAAGTTCTAATACTCAAATGAAGAACTGTGTAAGATTTAGGTTTAATTGGATGCTGACCTAAATTGGAGTGCACCATAGTTCAATATTTTCTTATAACTTGAGAGATGCTATTGCATGTCTTCTGATTGTTTTCCTCACCCCAGCTGAATGTGGCAATATTCCCCCCGCCCCATGTATTTGAGAGTTTGCAAAAACTTTGCTTACAATAGGACTTAAGCAATTATAGATTTAAATTTAGTTAGGACTGTGAAGCAATTATGTATTCAGATCTACGGAGTGAACTGCTGCTGTTTCTTTAGCTGTATGCTTCAGCAATATGGCAAGTCAGCTATGCATTTGTATTTCTGTTCATTAACCTTGCATTTACCTGCATGACACACTGCCTTTTTCCCTTGGAAGGTCTCTGTTTTCATTGTATTCTGAGATTTGTTTCACCTTCCTTTATTTTATTTTTTTCATTTAATCTAAGGATTAACTTTATTATCTTTCTTTTTTTTTTCTTCCCTCAGAGCTGCAACATTTTCATGAAGTTTTATATCTTATAGCATTGAATAGAATTTAAATGGCCTTCCAAGAAAGCAAATGCATTATCTACTATCTGGGGATGCCAGATATCAAAGAAAGCTAATCCTTTGCTTTCAGGGTTTTTACATATACATATTATTTTCACTTAAGCATTTGAAATACTTTACTAAGTTTTAGTGTTTTTTTGTATAAACTGAGATGTTGAGTAAGTAATTTCTCCCTTCCTGTAGTTCTGCAATTGAGCTATTCCAAAGAAATGTGTCCCTTTCTGAGGAAAAACAATGTAAGTACCTGATTTGGAGTCACAGGATCAGCAGCAAGTTACCTAAGAGGAGGGCGTCCAAATAATAGGACCAATCCCCTCATTTTATATCAGAAGAGCTGAGACTCATAGAAGAAGAGTGATTTATCTAAGTTAATGGTAGAGCTACGAGATTTTTAGGGCACAGCCTTCTGCCTCTCATCCAGAAATCTTTTCACATTCGTTGAGCTCCTACTTCAAGCCAGGATTGTATATGAGATTTTTTAAAACTAAAATGTTTTTAGCATTATTGAGATATGTTGACATATAACACGGTGTACAAGTTTAGGTACATAATGTAATTATTATATGAAAGTGTTGAGCCCCAGATGTGGGGAATGTCACTTCTCCAGAGGACCGAAAGTGTGCAGTGGGTAAGGATATACTTGGCTGATTTGATTATTTTTCTGAGTCCCAGCTGAGATTTTAAAGGTGGACACAAATTTTTGGGACTGTTTCCATTTCTGTAGCTAGGACCACAGTTGAAGTGATTAACTGTGACACTGACAGTGACAGTTGGAAATCTGAGACTGTTAGGAAGGACTTTCCTGTATGCACACAGCCTTAGTATGCACACTTTATACTAAAACACATTAGAGGAGAGTCAGCATATTTACAAAGGTGGAAGGTGCAGCATAGCAACCATTATGAAGAAATTACCTTTCACACGAATAATATTTTATTCATTTGCCAAAGCAGGGTTGAATGAGAGCTAGAATGTGGAGGGAAATCTTTGGGAGAAAGTATCTAACCAACCCCAAAGCTGCAGTGTCAACCACGTTTGTCTCGCTGCCGACTGGGTGCCAGGGAATTCCAGGATTTCCATCAGAACTCCCAAGTGCAGCGAAGGGCATTTGGGCCAGCTTGTTTGGCTCAAATACTAAATTAGGCTTCCATCTTAGTTCTTAAAAGACCCAATAACTGAAGGTTTACTTTTTCCCTGGCATCTGGCATTTGTGCTTTTAACATGGTAGATTCCCACCATGTCTTATCAACATAACAAATCAGTGATATGAGCAAGATATGTTTTTCAGTTTGTTAATAACTTCACTTTTAAATAGAGGTAATGCATGGTAGGTGTATCTCGGAGTAAAATAATATCCTCATTTGTTTTACATGTTGAAATTCTATCAGCTGCCTGATGTCATATGTGCAGTAATAAAAGATGGTTAAGCTGTTAGTTTTACATAAAAACTGTGATAAAATGTAAAATAATTGAGAAAAGAAACAGATTGACTGTACTAAACTATTAAGAGTGTTTTAACTGGGCAACATTAAAAAGAATGGTGCATACATTTAGATTTATGTTTATAGAAATTTAAAGAACGTAAGACAGAATAGGAGGTAGATGATATAATTTTAAACTGTGAAATTATTTGGCATTTAGCATTCATAAGTGTAAACAAAATAGCTTGTAAGAACTGTGTTTAAATTCTATTTATTTAGTTTCACTTAGGGCTCAAGTCTTTCAATAAAAAATAAAATCCTTTTCTCACATTTGTAAGGAAAGAAAAAAAGCAGAAGGTCATCTGTGCCTGAAGCAGAAAAATATTCAAAATTATTATAACATCCATGAAAATTATCTCTGGTCCAGACTGAGAATACAAACAAGAAACTTTTAGATTTTATTGGGCTGAATAGTTATGATGATAACCAAACATTCTCAAGAAAATCGATTAGCTGCAAGTGTAGGGATCCGGTGGTGATTTTTGAAATGTGCATTTGGCTGTTCAGCCTTCTCCAGGCCAAGGCCAAGGCTGAAGCTGAGGGGGAATTTGGAGGTAGTTTGTGGCTGAAACGGGACAGCTTTGCATCTACAAATTTGCAGAAAATAAGGCCTGCCTCATAGCCCCAGAGTTAATAAAGGCAAGTCATATGATGAGTATGTGTGCCTGCCATTGAGAACAGCCTAGGACCATTCTGAAGCCAGGGCACCATCAGTGGATCTCTCATCCAGCTCGTAAGCATGTTAGTTAAGGTCCCTTGTGGGAGAGAGCACAGCCAGGTCCAGGCATACAGAGGCAAAAACTCAACACATGTTAAAAAGCAGAGGCTACACTGCAGCCAGAAAGGAATTATCCTGAAAAGAAATCAGGATCTTAGCTTCCACAATACGATTTACCCTATTTCTAACGTAAATAAACATTTTCTCAAGTTTTCTTACTTTTCCAGGTCTAATAGCCAGAATTCAGGTCGTCAAAACCTAATCAGTCAGTAAGTTGGAGATTCTTGTTTCTGTGATCCCACTGAGTCACTCGTGTAAGCTGCCAAGTAAACTCTAAAGTTTAATATTTCCTGCTGTTATAGAATGCTGTAATTGAAAACAGTTTGATGAATACGATAGAAAAAGAGAGCTGGGTGGTGGTGATTGGGATATCCATAGGAAATCATGGGGTATCCATAGGTAGCATGCAAGGTGGAAACTGATAGCAGACTGTGTGGTGTTTTCATTTGCAAATAGTCAGGGGTGGGGGACTCCAAGTGTGAAGCCATTGGACAAAGATAAAGTAAAAACAATTATTCACTCAATTATATTTATTCCATTCCATATTTATGTGCAATAGGGTGTAATAGGTTTATTTAACCTACATTACTAAACCTCATACCTAACACATATCCTTATGCACCATCTAAGGGTACAGTGGAGGCTGCAGAGCCTGAGGGAGTGTTTGTGCAGGACGAGGCCTCAGCTGTTTTGCAAAGGACATCTGAAGCCCTGGCAGAGCAGTTTGGAATGAAAAGGTTTGACGAATGGGGTAAATTCAGTCTCCTTAGCATGATTTATAACACTTGATCTAGCTTTTGCTTAACAATTTAGCCTCAACTATTTCCATGCCTGTTTTCAAAATGAACATTTTGGCTATAATGAACTATCTGCTCTTTTATGACCATGCCAAATTCTTTCTTGCTGCTGGAACTGTGAACCTGATCTTGCCTGCTTTGAATACATCTGTCCCTTCCTTTCCCTCCATTATGGATACTTAATTCCTAGCTCACTCCTACTTATTCATGCTTTCTAGGTCAGACGTCACTTCTCTTTTGAAATTGTTCCCAATTACCAGGCCTCTTTAATGAGTCCACCCCATGTACTTCCGTAGAACTGTGTACTTACCATATAAAACACACTGCATTATAATTTCTGGTTTACTGTCTGTATTTGCCACAACTCTGTAGCTCATTAAGGACAGGAATTCTGTCATGTTAGCAGTGTTTCTACAGACCTCACTGCTGTGACTGAGACATGGCAGATACTTTAAAATATTTGGGGAATGAGTTGGTGGTTGACAATATCTGAGAGAAACAATTTTCAATGAATCAAGTGGTGGGTAGAGAAATGTATTGTCCCAAGTGATTCTCAGCTAACCAGGTAAAGTTATTTATTTATTTACTAGGGGCCCGGTGCACAAAATTTGTGCACGGGGGGTGGGGGGAGGAGTCCCTCAGCCCAGCCTGCCCCCTCTCACAGTCTGGAACCCCTCAGTGGATATCCTATGATGGCCCCAGTCTGCCAGGCACCTTTTGTGTGTGTATGTGCGTGTGTGTGTGTCGCCACTGGGGACCTGCCCCCAGCCGCATCTGAGGCTTGGAGCAGTCTTCCTGTGTGTGTCTACCTGCTGCGGGCCTGCCCCCAGGCACACTGTGGAGGCTTGGAGCAGGCACCCCTCTGTGTTGATCTCTCAGACTCTTGCCCTCCCCTGCATGTTGTTCTCTTTTTTGAGCTGTGGCCAGGGCTGGGTGCTGCCTGCCTCCCAAGCTTGCCTACTGCCCATCTTCCTCCAGCCACCAGAAAGCAGGGAAAACCCCGCCTCGTTGTCAGGCCAGCCTTTTCCTGCTCCATGATATCTGGAAGGGACCTGGGGAGCCACCAAGCAGGCCCCCAGTCCCCAGGAGCTTGCTTTCCCACTTCCCAGGGCCCCCCAAAGAGCCTGGGGAGCCACCAAGCAGGCCGCCGACTCTTTCCCACTCACCAGTCCCCTGCTGCCTTCCTTTCCGACTCCCCAGTGCCACCAAGGGGTCTGGGGAACTGACAAGCAGGACCCTGGCCCCTGCAGCCTTGCTTTCCTGCTCCCCAGTGCCCCACAAAGGTCCTGAGCAGCCACCAAGCAGGCCGAGATCCCCCGCTGCCTCTTTCCTGCTCCCCAGTGCCCTCCAAGGGGCCTGAGAAGCCGATCAAGCAGGCCGCTGACCCCCCCACTGCCTCTTTCCTGTTTCCTGGTGCCCGCAAAGGGCCAAGCAAGCCGCCAACACTGCCGCCTCTTTCCCACTCACGGGTCCTGGGTCCTGCGCTGTTCCACCCTGCAGCCGCTCTGTGCACTCGGGAGGTCCCTCAGCCTGGCCTGTGCCCTCTCACAGTCTGGGACCCCTCTGGGGAGGTCCTGCTGGCATGCCAGACCAGCCTGGGTGAGGAGCTTTAAGGCTGCCCACAGCTCCCATTGACCCAAGGTCCCAGTGAGGCTGGCTGAAATCAGGTTTCGGGGGTTTATTTATCTTCTGTAATTGAAACTTTGTTAACTTGAACAGAGGCCTAGGCAGGTAAGGAAGCCTCCTGTTTGTTTCAGCTCCGCAGCTTCTATAATTGAAACATTGTTACCGTGGGCAGAGGCTCAGCCAGCCTAGGCAGGCAGTTGCAACGGAAGCCTGCTGTTTACTCTAGCTCCATGGCTGCTGGCTTCCATCTTGGCTGGGTTTATTTGCATACATCTGCTCTGATTGGCTGGGAGATGTGGCTTGGCTGGTGGGCATGCTTAGGTGTCTTGGAGTGATGGTTAATTTGCATATTACTCTTTTATTAGATTAAATATATTTTTTATTGATTTCAGAGAGAAAGGGAGAGGGAGAGAGAGATAGAAACATTAATGATGAGAGAGAATCATTGATTGGCTGCCTCCTGAATGCCCCCTACTGGGGATTGAGCCAGCAACCTGGACATATCCTGGGAATATGCCCTTGACAGGAATCAAACTTGGGACACTTCAGTCTGCAGGCCAATGCTCTATCCACTGATCCAAACCAGCTATGGCCAGAATATGCTTCTTCATAAACAAAGTCAATACATTAAGTCTGTATAAAAGAAATAGAAATCAAAATGGAGTTTCAAGGGTAGGATAAAAAGTTAAGGATGGTAATTTTAAAAATGAAGTGATTGAACATTTACAATTAATATAAAGTCAAACTATAAGGATTAAGAATAAAAGTAAATGAAAATAAAAAATTTAAAAATTTGGCTAAAATAAAATTAAAATGAAGAATAATATAAATAAAATGAATTAAAAATGAGAAATCTACTCTTTATTCCAGTGTTCCTTATACCTATATCTTTCTCCTTCCTTCCTTCCTTCCTTCTTTCCTTCCTTCCTTCCTTCCTTTCTTCCTCCTTCTCTTTCTTCCTTTTACAAAGAACCAATTTTCAGAGAACATGTCCTTATGAATAAGAATTAAACATATGAAAAGGTAATCCATTTCACTCACAATTAAAGACATTTAAACTAAGATTTCAATTACATATACATTAGAGACCTGATGCATGAAATTCATGCAAGAGTAGGCCTTCCTTCCCCTGGCTGCCAGCACCAGTTTCCCTCTGGCACCTGAGACCTGGACTTCCCTTATAGCTCCGACTTCATCCGGAAGGTCATCCAGAAGGACATCTGGTCTAATTAGCATATTGTGCTTTTATTATTATATATATCTGGATGACATAGTGTTTATCAAGTGAGGTCGTTTCATATATTTGAAATATAGTTAGATTATTTTGTCACGTACTACATTTCATCGTGGGACTCCCTGACCTTGTAAATTTTTTAAAATTTGCATATCATAATGCTTACTCTTGATGCTGAAAAGCTCTATGGGTTTTAATAAATGTATAGTGTCATGTATCCACCATTATAATATCATAAAAAGTAGATTCACCACTGCAAAACTCCCCCATGCTTTATGTTTATAACACACTCTGATATAGTTTGAATAATATCTTCTTTGTAACTATTTTCTATTCATTATGTTTGCTTTTCATTCTTTCCACTCTTTAGCTAAGCATCTGATATAATTCCATTTTCTCTTCTCAGTGTATTAATTATAGTTCCTTAAAAAAAGTTTAGATGCTGTTCTAGAGCTTAAAATACACATATTTAACCAATCTAAATCTATTTGTGAATAACTACCATGTAACAAATAGTGCAGGTAACTTATGATACAGTATTTCCAATCTTCCCTCCCATCCCTCTGATTCCTTTGCCTTACCCATATGCTGTAATCACCTCATACATTCTCTCTATACTGTTTAACAAACAGTTAATTTTTAGATTAGTTAAGAATTAGAAAACTTAAAAAATACCTGTCAGGATTCAAACAGAAAAGCAGAACCAGTAAGAGATGTATATTAAGATTTATTGCAAAGAATTGGCTTATATAGTTTTAAAGACTGAATGAGAAAGTCCAAAATCTACAGGACAGGCTGTCAGATGGGCAGGCTGAAACTCTTGGGTTGCTGAAGCTAAAGTTACTGTCCACAGATTTCTTCTTCAGGACAACTTACGCTCTGCCCTTAAGAACTTTGAACTGTTTGAATCAAGCTCATTTAGAATATCTAGGCTAATCTCTCTGACTTAAAATCAACATCTACAAGATGTCATCATAGCAATAACTAGATTAGTGTTTGATTGAACAACTGAAGATTATATATAGCTCAGCCAAACTGACACATAAAGCTGACCACCATGACCTCTCATTTATTCCTTCTCTGACACTCTTTCTTTCTTAATGAACATCCAAGTTTCTGACTTCTGGTCTCCAGAATTGTGAGAATAAATCTGTTGGGTTAGGCCACCAAAATTTGTGGTACTTTCTGACAACAGTCATGGAGAACAAATACACATGCTGACATCCTTAAAAGAGGTCTGCGTTTTCTTTGGCTTCCTAAAGCATTGAAGACCCCCACCTAACCTGAACCCTCTCTTGGGCGGAACCCCAGGTGAATGGGGAGACTGAAGCAGGATACCCTAGATATCTATTCTTCTCTGGATTTTTGTCTCATTGTCTAACAGCTTGCTCTTCTTGCCAAAGCATCTATTTCAAGTGGAATCTATTTGTCAATTAACTGAAGATTATCAAGCAATAAGAAGTGATGCATGTGGCTATATACGTTCAAGGTCTCTAAGGCTCAGCTTATTGGCACGGCCACAGAACTAAATACTCAGAAAAAGTTAAATAAAATAAAAGTTAAAAAAATAAAATAAATTGGACAAAAAAATCCTGAATATAAACAAAATAGAAAAAAATAAATTTGAAAGGATGACAAAAATGTTAAAGAGGCTGAGAACCTGCTAACATATCTGAAACGCTGTTATTTTGTTGACCTCTTTTTAGAAATAAGAAACTAAAACAGAAATATCTTCAAGTTGGCTAAAGACATTTTTGAAGTTTTTAATTTGTCAAAATATAAAACTAAAGGGATAAAAAATAAAATTTCAGAAAGAATTACACTGATCTAGCATAAACCAAATAAATTTTGATAAAAATGGATTTTAGGTAACCACCAAAATGAGTCCACATATTCTCAATGTGTGACATGAAGTAATTCCAGTGTTTAAAAGACTGTAAATGACTAGAATACATATCATCTTATTAAGTGTAGCCCACCAAAGACATCTATTTTATGCTAATAAGTGACTAAAAGGCTTCATCAAGAATGTATTCTTGTGTATCACCTAATTTTTTTTCTGGAACATCTATTGTTACACTCTCAGATCGGCCCCAGTCACATGCAATACTGAGATTGTTGTATACCATCCTCTCAATTCAACAAAGATTCACTGAGTATTTACTACACATTAGACACTCCTGGAGTTTCTGTCCCCAAGGAACTTCATGAATTTGAGGTTTCGTGGCTAGTAACTTTATTCATCACATCTAAGCAAATGGATCAGATTGAAAAGATAAGACTGTTTTGAAAGAATTCATCTGAATTAGGCAGCTGAAAACATTTTGCCAATATATTATCTAGTCACATATTTCTTAGTGGGCAGTATTAGGAGTTTTCACTTTTTAAAAAAATATATTTTTTATTAATTTTAGAGAAAGAGGGAGAGGGAGAGAGAGATGGAGAGAAATATTAATGTGAGAGGGAAGCATTGGTTGCTTCCCACAAACACCATGATGGGGGATTGAACCTGCAACCTGGGCATGTGTCCTGACCAGGAATCGAACCAGCAACCTTTTGGTGCACAGAATGATGCTCAACCAACTGAACCACACTGGCCAGGGCAGTAGTTTTTATTCTTAAAAACTCTGTTGTGTTGAATGAAAATGTAAGGACAACTTAGTAAGTATAAGAACATAATGGGTCCATGTCCTCTGCTTTATATTCTGGCTTTTATATAGTACTAGGGGCCTGGTGCACAAAAATTTGTGCACTCAGGAGGTCCCTCGGCCCGACTCGTGCCCTCTCACAGTCTGGGACCCCTCTGGGGATGTCCACCTGCTGGTGTGCATGGTCAGCCTGGGTGAGGGGTTGATGGCTGTTTGCAGGCTGGCCAAGCCCCCCAGTGTGGACCCTCACCACATTGGGGTGTAGCCAGCCTGGCTGACAGGCTGAGGGCTGTTTTCAGGCTGCCCACAGTACCTTCAGGTTTTGGGTCCCTATTGGGGTACCTGGCCAGCCTGGGTGAGGGGCTGATGACTGTTTGCAGGCTGGCCAAGCTCCCCAGTGGCGTCCCTCATCCCATTGGGGTGTGGCCAGGCTGGGTGACGGGCTGAGGGCTGTTTTCAGGCTTTCAGGCTGCCAACAGCTCCCATTGACTCAATGTCCCAGCAAGGCTGGCTGGAAGCAGGTTCCTGGGATTTCTTTATCTTCTATAATTGATACACTGTTCCTTTACGCTGAGGCTTAGGCAGTTAAGGAAACCTCCTCTCTGCTTCAGCTCGTGGCTTCTATAATGAAACAATGTTGCGCTTAGTAGTTGCCTGGCCTGCTGTTTGCTTCAGTTCCTGAGGCTTCTATGATTGAGACATTGTTGCAAATATGTTCTTGCCTGGAGCCGGGAGAAGGTCAGCCACCTGCAAACAGTTTCACTCCTGCTGCAACGGACGCTGCCTGTTTACTCAGCTCTGTGAGTGGCAGCCTCCATCTTGGCTGGGTTAATTTGCATACAGTCACTCTGATTGGCTTGTCGGTGTGGCTTAGACATCCCGAAGAGATGGTCAATTTCAATATTACTCTTTTATTAGATTAGATAAAGGATGTGTGTACTTCACATCTGTGCTGCTCTGTCAACACCTACTTTTTCTACTTATTAGCTTATTCATTTTAACTACATGGTTGGTTTCTGCTAAAAGTCATGAAGCTAGATCAAGAATTTGTGTTACAGAAGACATTTTATAATGGGGATGGTGTAGCCTCATTATGTTAATAAATTGTAATGGCATCTGATTTTATTTATTTTTTGTCTATATAACTGAAGTTCCATACGAAGGAAAACTATAATTCACAGAGTGTCACATTCTATGTGTCAAACTTTGTTGCCCACCGCCCCTGCAGAATTTCAGTTCCAGGAGTCAGATCATCTTTGTTCCTGTGGACATGGTAGAGACATGGCCAAAGCCCAGGTATTTTGCAAGCTCACGATCAGACCAGCATTGTTGCTGTCTTCTCAAAACCTTGACCTGGTTAACTGGTCTTTCAGGAACCGGGCCTCAACATCATTTTTCCATAATCCTTGTACATTTGACCATCCTACCTAAGACCCTAATTTTCCCATGACCAAAGTTTCCCCTGTTTCTTGCCAATCTTTTCAGTTCTAAACTCTTACCTCTAACCCCCAGGCATCAAGACTGAACTCCAGTCCTTTCATGTTAGACCTCTGTGCCTAATTTTCTCAATCTTTTCTTCCTACTTGGTACCAGGGCCACCCAAAGTCTCCTTCCTGGAACTGTGCTCCATCTTCTAAGAATTTACTCGTGGCTGGTTACAGCACTGTCTCTTTGCTGCTCTTGATTTGTGCTTATAGTGATAAGAACCTCTCCTCATTACCTACTCTCTCCACCTCACTGCTATGCCTAGAGTATTCCATCAACTGTTATTGCTATCAGTGTAAGCCAGAGTCAACCTCAAAAAATATATTTCTTCATTGATTTCTTTACATTTGGCATGTTATTTTGTGAAATGCATGTTTATATCAAACACATCATGTAGTAAAATGTGAATAGTTCCCCCTTTTCACTCCTTGAAAAAGTGTAGAGTTAACTGCCTACCAGGAGTAGTTTTCGACCCCATTTGCATGTTATAACTATCAGAGGAGTTTTAAAAAATACTGATAGCTGGTTTCTGTGCAGTGGTGTGCAGCTACGTTTAAGTACCTGCTCTGTGACAGGTTCGTGATTGAGCATGAAGCAGCTCCAGCATTCACTGCCCCTCCCTCACCCTATCCCACCTCACCATAAATGAACCAGAATCTCTGAGGATCAACCCAAGGACATCTGTCTCACACAGAGCCCTTGTGAGGCTGTGCTTGGCCCCCCGGATTTGTAACCTGTCTCTATCACTTAATATCTATGTAACTTTGGGAAACTCAAATTTTCTCCAGCTATAATATGATGACATTAATTGTCCCTGTATCATTGGGTCATTATGAAGATTGAATGAGTTTTTGTAAGGCTCTTAAATGAATGCTGGCATGTTAGCTCTTCTTGTGAGACTCTCTTAGCCCATTGTCTTCCTCTTAATGGGGACTCTTGGACAACACTGTCCAGACTTGAATGGGTCGTGTGTGTTGGGCTGTGCTAAGCAGCTCTGGGGGCCTGTATAGGAATGAATTTAAGATGAGCCTAGATTAAGAATTTAGACTGAGGACAAATAAGAGTTTTGATGAGAATGACAACTAAAATTTATAGAACATTGCATTTTATTTCTTGCCCTAGGCTGAGGCAAAGAGGTTAGAGAATGTTTGATCAGCTTGAAGCATTTCCTGTCATCTCAGCCCCAATACTATGAACTTGGATTAAAAATGAGCGCTGCTTTGGGCAGTGCACACCACAGAAAGGCACACTCCTCAAAAGAAGTTCATCTCCAAGGAGTAAGTACAGGCTTGGTCTTTGATGAATACTGAAAGCCAAAACCAGTCCTTGAAATGAATTTCTGAAGAAGAGCTTTAGGGTTCAGACCCACTGCTCATATCATTAAAAAAGCTTGCTTTTTAAAGGAAACTCCATTCATTTTAAATCAGTGATTTTCAACTGGTCTGCCACAAGAATTTTTAAAACATGCAATATCTGACTATTTAACCAGGGGCACTGACCTTTTTTCTCTCTCTTAAAAAAAAAAAAGACAGACAACCGACAACAGCCATCTGGTATGGACAAATCAGGATGATATCTACTCTTTTTTTTGTCAGATTGGCAAAAAAATATCTTTTTTTGGTATGCTGCAGAATTTCAGTAATTAGTTTATGCGTGCCATGGGATGAAAATGGTTGAAAATAACTGCTTTAAATCATAAAAATTTAGAGCCAGAAGGCATTTTAGGGATCATTCCTTATTCACCTAAAGGATAAGAACTTGCTAACTAGGGCTGAGGTTTAATAAGCAAGTTCTGAGCAAGCCCCTGGCATTTTCTCAAGCGTTCTTAGGTGTTTAGTTCCTCCCTCCCTCAAGTGAGCCTTCTGAATGGACTTCTACAAATTTGCTGCAAACCCCCATTAACCACACTTTGCCAGGTCACTCTGAATAAAAGGAGACGTACTAAACAAAAGAATAACGGAGAATAAGAGAAGACTATTTTTAAATAATGATATCAGGGTCGTCTTGGACGTATGCCCCTTTGCAGCAAATGCAGACTTTGCAATTCCGTGTCGGATTTCACTCCAAAGCAAGTTGTGGTCTGTGCTAAGTGATAATGAAAGATCCATTCTGTATCGATGACCCACATTCCCTCGGCTCTTTGGGTAAAGAAAACTGTTTACTGTGGACGAAAGATGATACCAGTAAGACACAATTACCGTGTAGGCTGCCTAACAGAGTAGCAATTACATTCCCAGCTTGGACGTTTTCCTCTGTGGTCTAGAAATCTGGAATTCCATCTTTTAAAAAAGTATTTAAAAATTCCACATAGGATGTGAAATGTCAGGGAGGGAAAGAGAGCAAGCCTTCTTTATTTATTTTTTATTTTTTTATTATTTTATTTTTATTTTTAAAATATATTTTATTGATTTTTTACAGAGA
>PVJC01035951.1:0-18013 GCA_004026665.1 Murina feae | reverse complement strand
GTGGGCACTGCCAACCACACCCAGAGCTATTGCACCAACCCACCAGAATCTGTCCCAAGGTGGACCCTGCTTCCATGCTGGTAGAAGACTGGGACAAACTCTCAGAAAAGATGGAGGACAGCCAAGCGGTGCCCCTGAGCGATCCTGCAGGCTTCCTGCCTCTGGGAGTCAAGTCGGCCTTCCTCCAGGCAGGGGGCTCGGCAAGCACCTACCGACCCTGACCAGGAGCCTGGCGCTCTTTTGGGCAAAAGGGGACCCCAAGTGTCCCTGGCCTGGAGCAGTCTGTGGTCAAGAAGGCGGGAAAGGCCAGTCCGGTTGCTGTTGTGATTGTTATATTTTGCTTCGTTGTGCTGCTCATTACAAAGGCCAGAGCTCACCACATTTCCCATCAAAACTGAGAAACAAGTAACAGAAGAATAACAAAGGAGAAGCCCCGAGCCACACAATAAAAACCTGGAGTGCAGACCAGGGAAGGGGGTGGGAGATGACTGGCCTTTGTTTTCTGGAATTTTCTTTTTTTGCAAAAAAGTAACACATGTTCATTAGTAATAAAAAGAAAATCGAGCCCGGCCGGTGTGGCTCAGTGGTTGAGCATGGACCTGTGAACCAGCAGGTCACGGTTCGACTCCTGGTCAGGGCACATGCCCGGCCTGCGAGCTGATTTCCAGTAGGAGGCGTGCAGGAGGCAGCTGATCCATGGTTCTCTCTCATCGTTGATGTTTCTCTCTCTCTCCCTCTCCCTTCCTCTCTGAAATCAATAAAAAATATATTTTAAAAAACAACAACAACAAAGGAAATTAAACTTTTGAATCAGGTGCGCCCACCCAGAACCCCACCCTCGGTTCCGCTCCCCTCGGAGCGGCCACTGGTCCCGTCCTCACAGCCCCTCCAGGGACGGCCCACCCACACCCGGGGCTCACATCTGCCTGATTGCACACAGTGTTTTGCACATGTCTACTCTTTTATTCAATTATTAAGCTGCTCAATTGCTAAATTACTGAATCATCTTGGAGATAATCCCATGGTGAACATATACTGACTTAACAGCATCTAATCTAATAAAAGAGTAATATGCAAATTAACCCTCATTCCGTTACACCTAGGCCACACCTACCAGCCAAGCCATGGCCCCCAGCCAATCAGAGCGAGGATATGCAAATTAACCCAGCCAAGATGGCAGCCGGCAGCCACGGAGCTCAGGCAAACAGGAGGCCAGTGATGGAGGAAACTATCTGCCTAGGCAGGCTGTAGCCTCCACTCAAGGCAACAGAGTTTTATAGAAGATAAATAAATCCCAGAAACCTTCTTCCAGCCAGCCTCGCTGGGACCTTGGGTCAATGGGAGCTGTGGTCAGCCTGCCAACAGCCTTCAGCCCCTCACCCAGGCTGGCCACACTCCCATGGGGTGAGGGTCCCCATTAGCCCCTCACCCAGGCTGGCCAGGCACGCCAGTAGGTGGACACCCCCCGAGGGGCCCCAGACTGCGAGAGGGCACAGGCTGGGCCGAGGGACCCTCTCCCCCCCGAGTGCACAAATTTTTGTGCACCGGGCCCCTAGTAGTTGTATAACATAAAGTCCAAACCAGGATGCTTCTGAGCGTGAAACGGGCGATATTAGAAACCAAGTGATGGACAGATGCCGGGGCTGCCGGTCGCGGTGTCGGGAGAGAGCCAGCTGCCGCCAAAGGGGACAGAGCTGCGCACCCCTTCTCTAAGCGTTTCTCATGTTTTCTAAGCACAGGATGGAGGCTCCGGGGTGCGAGGCACCTCGGGCCAGGCCTGAGCCCCCCCAGGCCCTGTGTCATGGGTCCTCACATCCAGGGGACTCTCTGGGGATGGTCCGGGGCTCGGCGGGGACCGTGTTGGGAAGACCTGCACCTCATGTTCCTGGTGGCTTTCTCCTGTGTTTGCTTCCAAAGCCCCCGCAGGTGCCCAGGGAGGTGATTCCAGCCACCTGCTCCTCCATGCTGGTCTCTGCACGTCTCCAGAACCCAGGCTGAGGGCCAGGGCAGGGGCCTGTGCGGGCCCGGAAGTGGGGAGGACGCGTTGTGTGCACGCGTGGCCACTGCCCTGGGCCCTGTTCTGCATGCCCCCGTCCTCCCGTGCCCCCTCCCACCTGCCTGGGTGGCCGTCCCCCTTTGCCCAGGCAGCCCATCTGCAGGAGGGCGCAGCCACTTCCCCGAATTGCCAGGCCCCTGTTGCCCAAGCGTGACCAGGGCACTGCCTTCTCAGGCTCCCCCTCCACTCCATCCAGCCTCTGTGTCCGGGCGCCTCCTGTGTGCCAGGCCCTGGAGTTAAGTCGTGAGTGACTGGCGGTTTACCGGAGCTTAACCAGGAGGCTAGGCAGGGGTGGGAAAGGGTCCTGCGGACACCCACAGAGCGCCAACGGGCAGCTTTCCGAGGGAGGGGCCTTGAAGTTGAGTGATGGGGCTCAGCGGAGCAGGGAGGTGGCAGGAACTTGGCATGTTGGAGAACAGAAGAGCTGTGCTGGGTGTGGGGTGAGAGGGGGAAGGGCTGGACCCGGAGCGGGGCGCGGGGGGGGGGGGGGGGGGGGGGGGGGGGGGGGGGGGGGGGGGGGGGGGGGGGGGGGGGGGGGGGGGGGGGGGGGGGGGGGGGGGGGGGGGGGGGGGGGGGGGGGGGGGGGGGGGGGGGGGGGGGGGACCTTCTAGACCATATCCAGGGCCCCGGGCTGTTGTTGGAGAAGTTTAAATGGGTCTAATGGCAGCATCGAGATGGCCACCCTCCCTGCCCTGGCGGAACTTGGCATAAGAGGAAAGGCAAGTGAAGAAGCCACAGACCCCAGCCAGGGCCTGGGAGGGGGAGAGGAGCCAGCGCAGAACGGGGGGCTGAGAGCTCATGGCCCTCACCCAGGAAGTCAGTGTCAGGCTTCCCCAGCTCCCTCGGGGCCACATCCCTGAGGTTGGGGTAAAGTCCAGGGACAGGGAAGGGAACGGGGAAGTGATTGAGGGCTTCTGTGACCCTGGGGGGCAAGGGCAGACGTCTAGGCCCCACTGGGTTCGACACCTGGCCCCTCACAGGCTCACCCCCAGGCCCTCCTCTGGGAGCACCGAGCTTCGAGGTGGCTGATTCTTGGTGTTTTTGATGTGTTTTTTTTTTAATCTTTATTGTTGAAACTATTACATATGTCCCCCTTTTCCCCCGCTGACCCCTTCTAGCCCTACTCGCCCGCCACCCACGCCTTCACCACCGTATTGTCTGTGTCCATAGGTTATGCATATAAAGGTGGTCCACTCTTGTGAGTCCCCCTCCCCCCAACACACACACACACACACACACACACACACACATACACACACCCCTGGAGCAGGAAGCATGGGAGGCAAAGGTACAGTCAGAGGAGGAAAGTGCAGCAGACAGCAGGCCAGACAGCACCAGGGTGTCGGCTGGGCCCTCATCTTCCTGCCCGCTTGCGCAGGACGCGATGGGAACCGGCTCCGGAATCTGCCTGGGAGGCGGCTGGGGCCCGTGCCCATGACCTCCGGCCCCACCGGCCTGCAGGCTGACCTCATTGCCCAGGCCCGCGGGAGCCCTTCCTGGGGCCACATTCCGCGCTGAAGAGGCCCTCTCCAAGGCCTCGGGTGGCGCCGATGTCTTTTTAGGAACCAGGGGGCTAATTTTAGTGTCCCAGCCTTCCACACCTTCTCGAAATAGCTCCCTGCTTTCCCTCCCGTCCCTGCCCCTCCTTGGAGAAGGTGAACCCCCTGCGTCCCCATGATCTGAGGCGGAGGGCACAGGCCCAGGCCTTGTATGGGTCTGGGTGGAGGGACCCGGGTGGTCTCCCTGCCGTGGGCTCCGTGTGACCAGACTCACCTGGGGAGCGGGCGGCTCAGAGCCCGCCATGCGGGGGGCCGGGGAGGGGTGTCCCCAGCAACATGGCAGCCGGAGCTCGCTCCTGTCTGCTCCCTATCAATTAGCCACGCTCAGTGGTGGCACCGGCTCCTGTGGCCTAAACTCAGGTCCCCACCCTCCTGGAAATCACGTCTAACCTGTGGGAATCATAGGTCAGCTGCCACCTCGACTCAGGGAGCCTCTGTTTGCCGTGTCGCTGATTCTGTGCCAATTTTGTGTCAATAATAACAATTATTATTATGGCCAGCGTGGCTCTGTGGTTGGATGTTGGATCTGTGAATCAGGAGGTCATGGTTCAATTCCCTGTCAGGGCACAGGCCCAGGCTGTGGGCTCCATCCCCAGTAGGGAGCCTGCAGGAGGCAGCTGATCCATGATTCTCTCTCATCACGAATGTTTCTGTCTCTCTCTCCCTCTCCCTTCCACTCTGAAATCAATAAAAATATACTTGAATAAATAAATACTAACAATTGCTAAGCCTTTTCTGAGCACTCACTCTGTGGCCGAGTGCTTCTGGGGCATGTTCTCATTAAATCTTCTGTAACGGTCCCCAAAGTTGTGAAGCCACCAAAACCGGGGTTTGAACTCAGTAAACAGACCCCCAGCCTCAGCCTCACTGCTCACGGGTGTCACCACACTCCCATCCTCACGGCGGCCCCCCCCCGCACCAGCCCTTCCCCAGAGCACTCCAATCAGGTTCTGCTCTGCTTCCTGCGTGAGCAGGCCGGGGGGCAGCCGGCTGGCCTGAGGCACAGAGCACCCTGGGGGTGGATGAGGACACACCCAGCTCGGAAGCTCTGAGATCCAGGTGGCATTCCCGGAAGGAGGCTGCAGCCCCCCCAGGTCGAGGGGTCCGAGAGAGCCATATGGGGTTCACGCCTAGACAGAGAAGGGGGTCCGGGGACACCGCCCAGCGTGTGCATCTGGGCCTGGGGAGGCTCAGCCAGCAGCCCTTCCTTCCCTAAGAGGCAGGAAAGCTGTCGTAAGGGGCCGCTGAGGGCTGCAATCCGAGTCTAGGAGTCGTGAGGCAGCAGCTCCGGGGGACACTGTCCATTGGGACCCGTTGTCCTGCTGGGTAATGGACCTGTCACAAAGGAGAAAAGCTGACCGGGCCTTCCCGGGCCTCCTTCTGCTGCAGCCAGAGCCCAAACCCTCCACAGCCGGCGTGGGGAGGGACCCTGCGAGGCCCCTGCCCTGCTCCCTGGGAGTCTGAGCATGTGACCAGGCTCTTCAGAGACCAGGGTGGGGTAGGAGAAAGGCAGAGGGGGCGCTATGAGCAGGGTGTGGGCCTACTGGGTCAGCCAGAGCCCAGCGCATCAGGAACTCAGGAAGCTCTTCCAAACCCCAGAGTGCCTCAAACTATCTGGATTGGTCCGAGGAGCCCTGACTGTCAGGGCAGGAAGGAGCCACAGGGAGCCAGGGCCGGCAGCTTCCTTCCATTTTTTAAATCTATTTTTATTGACTTCAGAGAGAGGAAGGGCGAGGGCGAGAGAGCCAGAGACATCCATGATGAGAGAGAAGCATTGATCGGCTGACTCCTGCACACCCGCTACTGGGGATGGAGCCCACAACCCGGGCATGTGCCCCGACCAACCAGGAATTGAACCCTGACCTCCTGGTTCATGGGTCAACGCTCAACCACTGAGCCACACCAGCGGGGCACCAGCAGCTTTCTTAAATGTCTCCAACCTCCAGAGTCAGTGCTTGGTGCCAGGCACATGGGCACACACGGGGCTGGGGGAGCAGCAGGAAGGGGGGGGGACTGTTGCTCAGCCAGAGGGGTGTTAGGCCTTGACACGACCAGAGGGATGATGACAATACTGTACTTCCCATGCACACGACACACGCGTTACAAACTCAGACATCTGGAGGGGCCAGGTGGCGAGTGTAAGGAGTGAAGCAGCCACATACCGTTGGCCTGAGTGTGGGGCATCACAGGGCATGCAGAGGGCCGTGGGGCCCTAGAGTAAGCTGTCGGAGGGAGGCCCAGCCTACCTGTGTGCTGTCTGGCAGGAATGTACTTGCATTGTCAGATGCAGAAGTAAATTCAAAATCTTCCGTAAAAATCCGATTTTTAAATCTGGGCCAAAACTTTAATTTTAATTTAATTTTATTTTATTATTATTATGATGTTTTACTGCCAAGAGTTTCTAACAAAATGTGTCTGCATGTGGTATCCATCTATGGAGCGGACTAGGGAGGCAGCAACTGTATTTACAAAGTACATCGTTTTGTATCATTGTCATCCCGACCCTATGAGCAGATGGAGCAGATGGGCCTGCTGTGCCCATCTGACAGATTAGGAAAACTGAGGCCCAGAGGAGGGAAACATGATAACGTGTCACGCAGCAGTGGTAGAGCATGATTTAGACCCAGGTCTCTCTGACCTCAAAGAGGGGTGTTCTTTCCCCTCAGCTCTGTCAAGGCTGCATGGCGAGGGACAGGATGGGCCGCCTCAGAAGTGGGAGCTGCGGCCCCACTTCCGCACCAGGAGAGCTGTCCCCATCCTGTTACCTGAGCTCCCGGCTCCCTGTTCTCAGCCCCCTGAGAAAAGCTGAGGGTGGAGATAAGGGTGCTGAAGTGCTGATGGGGCATGTGACACCAAGATGCTTGCTGCTCCACAGACAGCCCCACCCTCCCCAGGGTCTGGCCTGGGTGGAATGCAGAAAGGAAGGATCAGGTGATGGACAGGGTGTCGGTGATGGACAGATTCCAGTGTCAATCCCAGGAGCTCCCGGCTGAGTCCTGCCCCGTCCCCAAGGCCACCTCCCATCCCTGGCTTCCTGTGTCTCACCCACTCTAGCTCCGGGTCCTCACACCTGGTCTGCCTCTCGGGGTCCCGCAGCCCTGAGTTCTCAGGTGCCCACAGCCCTGAGTTCTGAGATGCCCGGTGTGGCGAGGCCACCCACAGGCCTCCTACAGGCAGAGGTGAACTGGTTTGCTGTGGATCCTGCCTTTGAGACCAGCCGGCCTTCCTGGTTCCCTAAAGAAGACCCAAGAGAAGCCACTTGGGACCAAAGACAGCCCTGCCCCACCAGCTTAGGTCGCGCATCCAGGAGGTTCCACCTCTGAGCACCCAGGTCACAAACACTTTGGAAGCACCTGTCCAGTGGACTCCCTGACTCTGGGACCTGCCTCTGCCACCCACCCCTTCCCCAGCTTCACTGCTCCCTGGGTGTGGGTCCTGTTTGGGGTTCTGCAGCTCCTCCTGTCTCCCCACTGGCCAGCCCCTGACATTCTGCCGTCCCAGCTCAGAAACACACGCCCCACGCACCCATGGGCTTGTCAGTGGCTATTAGTGAGACGGTCACCCGTTTAAACTCCTCGCCTCACCCTAGTTCTGTCTCACCAGGAGCCCTATTCTAGCTTTGCTCAGGGAGTAAAAAATACAGCCCCTTGCTGGGCTCAAACTGCCTACAGGGCCACAACTGCTGGCAGAGACTGTGGATGAGGGAACCAGCTCAGACAGCTGTTATGATTTGGTGCTTTTACATGATGACATATTTAATCCTGACGCTGACCTGGCCTTAGGCATCATTACCCCATTTCACTGGTAAGTAAACTGAGGCTCAGAGAGATGAGGCAACTTGCCCACAGTCACACAGACCTCAATAGGCAGGGCTTGGATTTGAACTGAGGTCTGTGTAACTGCAAGGCCTATGGCCTTTCTGGGGAGAAAAGAGAGGCTGGCTTTGACCACTGTCCAACTGATCGCAGACAGAAGGGGGACAGACCCTCCTTCACAGAAATGCCCACATAAGGACCAAGATCTCTTATGGGAGTTCCCCTGCCTCACCTGCTGGCCTCAGGCCGAGCCACTGCCCAGTCTGGCCCACCTCAAAGCGAGGACCCAGCAGACAATGTCACCCAGGTGAAGAGAGGGCCTTTAGCGTCACCTGCTGGAGATACAGTAACAGCATCTCCAGTGACCCCCGCATCTCCTGAGTACATTGTCCCTGGCCACTGAGGAGACTGGGGTGAGACATGACAACGGGCAGGAAGAGGGGCCAGAAGTTTAGCTCCTACACCTGAGCCTATAAACAGGTGTTGGTATCGCTCCTGCCAGAACCTTAGAAATTTGCAGCTGGAAGACTCAGAGCAGGAGCCAGACCCCACAAGGATGGATGGATGCTACACTTGATCTTAACCAAAAGGCTGAGAAGTGATGGATGGATGGATGGATGGATGGATGGATGGATGGATGGGTGGATGGGTGGTGGATAGATGTATGGATGTTATATTTCCTCTTAGCCAAAGGCTGAGAAGTGATGGATGAATGAATGGGTGGATGGGTGGATGGATGGATGGATGGATGGATGGATGGATGGATGCTATACGTTCTCTTAGCCAAAGGCTGAAAAGTGATGGATAAATGGATGGGTGGATGGATGGATGGATGAGTAGATGGATGAGTGGATGGATAGATAGGTTGGATGAGTAGATAGATGGATGGATGAGTAGATGGATGGATGATGAGTAGGTGGATGGGTGGATGGATAGACAGGTTGGATGAGTAGATGAATGAGTGGATGGATGGATAGGTGGATGAGTAGATGGATGGATGGATGGATGGATGGATGGATGGATGGATGGATGGATGGATGGGTGGATGGGTGGATGGATGGATGGATGGATGGATGGATGGATGGATGGATGGATGGATAAGTGGATGAGTGGATGGATGGATGGATAGATGGATGAGTAGATGAATGGGCAGATGGGTGGGTGGGTGAATAGATAAGTGGATGGGTGAATAGATAAGTGGATGGATGGATGGGTGGATTGATGGATGGATAGGTAGGTGGAGGGATGTCTACTGCTGAGGGCCAGGTTGGGAGGAAGATTGGCTAATAGCTGTAGCATAAAAGCAAAGCAATCCTATATAATAAAAGCCTAATGTGCTAAGGGTCCCACTGTCATTCGACTGTTTGACTAGTTGCTATGACATGCACTGACCACCAGGGGGCAGATGCTCCAACCGGTAGGTTAGCTTACTGGTGGGGTCTGTTGATCAGGACCAGGTGAGATGGGCCGGACATGTCCTGGAGCCCTCCCATGGTCACTCCTCGGCCCCGATTGTGCACTGGTGGGGCCCCTCAGCCTGCTGCACCCTCTTGCAATCTGGGACCCCTTGGGGGATGTCAGAGAGCCAGTTTCCGCCCAATCTCTGTAGACCAGGCTGAGGGAACCCACCAGTGCACAAATTCATGCACCAGGCCTCTAGATTTTTATAACTTTCTGAACACTGTCCTGGCTGTCTGAGCCCCAGAGGGGCCAGCTGGAACCTCCTGTCATTCCCCCCCAATCCTCCCGAGCCTTCCAGCTGTAGTTTGACAGTCTATTCAATGCTGTTCTGCCTCTGTATCTCTTTATGTTTATCAATTTGTAGTGGTCTTTATTATCCATAAATAAGTGAGATCATGTAGTATTTTTCTTTCATTGACTGGCTTATTTCACTTAGCATAATGCTCTCCAGTTCCATCCATGCTGTTGCAAATGGTAAGAATTCCTTCTTTTTTACAGCAGCGTAGTATTCCATTGTGTAGATGTACCACAGCTTTCTAATCCATTCATCTGCTGATGGGCACTTAGGCTGTTTCCAAATCTTAGCTACGGTGAATTGTGCTGCTATGAACATAAGGGTGCTCGTTCCTATTTCTGATCAGCTCAACATTTTCATATCAATTGAGACCATTGGTGAGCCTGTGGTCACTGTCACTATAAACCTCCCCTCTCTTCCCTCTCCCAACCAAACAGCCCACAGCTTCCACTGAGGGGACCTGGGGTGGTGCTGGTCCCAGGAACCTGGGAAAAGTGGGCAGCAGGGCCCTAAGGAGTGTCCCTCTTCCTGAAGTTATCTGACTTTTTCCCCTCATGGTAGACACTTCTTCCTCCAAATTTCGTGTGTTCCCTGTCCTCTAAACTTCCTATAAACTAGCCATCAACTCTGCAGGCCTGATTAAATTTGAGTTTGTCATTTTTGTATTTTGTATTGTCTGACGTTAGGTATATTGAACAACAGCTTTTCCAACATTTCAGAGGGTTGGGGTGGTGGGGGGCGGTGTAAGGCTCATCCAGCATTTCTGGGGCTTGGCTTACAGCAGGAGCACATGAATTCTAGCTGCGAACCTGAACTAGGCAGCCTGCCTGGTGAATCCAGACTAGATGTGTTTGGTCTTGTTTTTCAGTTTTGAATTAATTCTCAATATGTAAAAAGCTGGACATTTTAAGTAAAACTCCAGATTTCTGGTTTCTACAGCAACCTTGTGTTCCTCTCTGCATGGCCCGTCCGGCGGAAGCTGGTGGCAGGTGCGCCCTCTGCAGGACACGTGGGTTTGGAAGTCCTGGTCCAGGCACCCCTGCTCCCCCCACCTTGTCGGAAGAGCAGCGGGTATTTCTGAGGTCCTGTTCCGGTAGTTTTAGTTCCGGTAGTATCACAGGTGTGGAGTTGGGGGGGACCCAAGCATCAAGGGGTACCCAGGAGTGCCTCGGCTAATCCAGGGACCACGCGTGGTGAGAGCACTGTTTTAAACATTGATCTGATCACTTTTAAAGAATTTTTAAAAAATATATTTGTATTGACTTCAGAGAGGAAAGAAGAGGGAGAGAGATAGAAGCATCCATGATGAGTGAGAATCATGGATCGGCTGCCTCCTGCACGTCCCCCACTGGGGATCGAACCCACAATGCAGGACATGTGACCTTGACCAGAGTGGAACCTGGGACCTTTCAGTTCACAGGCCGACGCTCTATCCACTGAGCCAAACCGGCTAGGGCAGCTACTCTTTTTTAAAGCTCTCCTATGCCCCCCTTTTCCTTCCAGGTAAACCCAGGCTCTTAGCTTGGTACTAAGACCATCTGTACTAAGTAAGCCCTCACCACCCTACTACTGTGGGTCGTTTCATGCTCTGCCCAGATGTCAGAGAACATTCTGTGATCGGTGCTGAGCACACACTCTCGGCGTCCCCATCCCATAGCGTGCTCCTTGAAGATGAAATGTTAGGGACCTGCTCTACCCCTGGAGCCCAGCACAGGGTTTAGCACAGTGCCCAATGCGCTTTTTGTTTAAGGAATAAATGAAGAAAATTATTTGCATGCGTTATGTTACGTTGCCATTTTAATTATTTTATTTATTTAAATCCGAAAGACATTTTACTTGGAGGGCCAATGATAGAAGAGTCCGACTTTTTCTGCTCGGGCAGGGCTCCAGTTTATACAGTATTTCTTAAACCTGGCTTCCGCTCTGCCCCCTGGTGGTAGTCCCAGTTGCAGCACCCAGACGAAAGAACTATTTAAGGTATTTCCGGAAACCGGCTGCGTTTCATTTGCATACCCACAATGCATAGCACGTGGAACGGAACAATTTCCAACCTAAAAAAAACTACAAAATTAGATTCTCTTATTTTCTTTGAGCTATTCTTCCCACAAAATGAGACTTCTCTCACAGAAGTGTCTGGTGGGGGGGAAGAGAAGTCATTAGCTCTCCCTGGTAAATAATCACCATGAGAGGTTTAGGGGTAACAGTTACTCGAGGAAGGTGGGCCGGCGTTGGCGGGCATACTCTGGTTTCTCTTCAGATCGCATAAATCTTTCGCCTTTTACTAAAGATTTCCGTGGAGAGGAACAATTCTGAGTTTTGCGTTAATTTTTTGAGGCCTTGTGTTTGCAAGGCTCACAAGCGGTGTCAAAGAACAGACATTTCCTGAGTGGTTGGTGCATTGGCTGGTGCTGAAAGGGTGCAACTTCAAAGCCGTCGCTTTATGGTCTATATTTAGACGCTAAGCTGTGTGGTGCCACAGGGCACAGTTTGCAAACTTACCCGAAGGCCAGTGCGTGTGCGTGTTTCTAATTTGCCATTTACCCACGGGAAGGGGCGCCCGCGGAGCTCCCCCAGACGCTCGGTGCAACAGCGTTGCTGTAAGAAACGGAAACTTAAAAAAAAAAAAGAAAAAAGAAGAAACGGAAACTTGCCAGCGAGGGCATGTACCTTGGTTGGGGACACCACGTCCCCAGTGCGGAGTGTGCAGGAGGCAGCTGATCGATGTTTCTAACTCTGTATCCCGCTCCCTTCCTCTCTGTAAAAGATCAATAAAATATATATATTTTTAAAAGAAACAGAAACTTGGTCGCGAAGTCCAGAGTCGTACGCAAAAAGTTACAGGTTGGCAGCACGTGGGTGGGGCCCGGCGCCCACATCTGCTCCGTACAGAACCTGCTGCGCTGACCGTAGATGAAACTTCTTACATTTATTTGAAGATGATTCTTGGGCATAGCTACCCACAAACATTTTTTTTTTTCAAGGAGGCAAACACCAGGCGAGTCCTAGCGCCTTTCCAACTCTGGTAGGTGCTGCACGTATTGTTAAGTTTTGACTGCTTTTTAAAAAATAGCTTTTTAAATTTTTGAAGTTTTTCTGTAACATGTTATCATTCTAAACGTTGTTGTGTTTTTTTCTGATAATGTCATTTAGCCTTAAAACTAGAACTGGGTCGTTTGTTAAAAACAGGAATGAGAAAGGCATTTGATGATGTGTATAACGTATTTGATAAAACGCAACGCGGGAAGTGAATTCTTTTCACCAATCCCATTGGCCAGAACTCAATTTCTTTCTTTTTAATATTTTTATTGATTTCAGAGAGGAAGCGAGGGGAGAGAGAGATAGAAACATCCAAGATGAGACTCATTGATCAGCTGCCTCCTGCACGCCCCCTACTGGGGATGGAGCCCGAAATCCGGAACGGAACCCAGGCCTTTTCAGTCGGCAGGCGGATGCGCTATTCACTGAACCAAACTGGCTAGGGCCAGAACTTAGTTTATGGACCACGCCTAGCTGCAAGGCAGGCTGGGAAATGTAGTCTTCCTTCTAGGCAGCCCTGAAGCCTGCCACAGTGTGAGAATACCCGGGAAGGAAACTAGTACTATCTGCCCCAGTAAACGACGGAGGGAATCGATCCCGAAGTTCCTTCCTTGGGCTCCATTACCAGCTTCTCACGCTGCTCTCTGTGGCCAGCTCTTGTGTAGAGAATCCTGAGCCCAAGCTCTGGGAGCTTGAGACAGGTACCCACAATGCTGTTCAAGCAATAAGACGGTATTATTCTTTCCTTCCCCCAGACAAGCTGCTCCTCACAGGATCGGCTCTGCTCAGTCAGAATCGAATGAATGGCTGTAGGCAGCGCTTGCTTTGGCCTCTGAGGCTGGGTGTATCTAAAGCAGGGGTTTGTATCTTGCTGCTTGTTCACTTTTGGCAACAACAGAACCCAGTGTACCGAGCACTCCAAGCCCCCAGATTGCAGTCAGCAATTCAAATGAAGCAGGTTCGCCCTAGCTGGTTTGGGGACTGAAGGGTCCCGGGTTCTATTCTGGTCAAGGGCACATGCCCAGGTTGTGGGCTCCATGTCCAGTAGTGGGTGTGCAGGAAGCAGCCGATCAATGATTCTCTGGAAGCAGGTTTCTTAGGGAAATGGCTGATCCCCGACATGAACCAGGAAAGGCTCCCACGAGCCCAAGGTGGTACCATTGGGCCATCAGGAAGATTAAGGTCTGAGTACCCCTAATTTCCTCTGGGAACCACTCCTCTCCTATTCTTCTTCTTTTTTTAATTTTTATTGCTTTTTTACTAGAGGAAGGGAGAGGGATAGTTAGAAACATCGATGAGAGAGAAACATCAATCAGCTGCCTCCTGCACACCCCCTGCTGGGGATGTGCCTGCAACCAAGGCACATGCCCTTGACCGGAATCGAACCTGGGACCTTTTAGTCCGCAGGCCGACGCTCTATCCACTGAGCCAAACCGATCAGGGTTTATTATTCATTTTTCAGTGGTTTGAGGTTGACGTCCCTGCCCAGCTCTGAGGAGGTGGCTTGAGTGGCCTAATCTACTTCACATGCCCCTTGCAACCTGGCAGTGCTTGGCTCTGCCGTCCAACGAGAGGTGAACCGGAGCACTTTGAATAGGAATGCTGGGACGCAGTCTCTGTTGGCCTTGCTAGGAGGGCATCAGCCTTGGGATAGAGAACTGGCCGTTTTGTTACCACAAGGGCAGCCAATGTGAGGATGGAAGCTCATCTGCCAGAAGCAAGAGATGCATCCTACTGAAGTCACTCGAGTCTGGATCAAGCCATTCCTGAAGCTCCCACTACACTACATTGTTATGTGAATCATACTTTACCTTTGGTTTAAGCCAGTTATAATTAAGCTTTCTGTCACTTGCAACCCTTGACGTCTTACTTGAAACACGAGGATTAAATGGCAGAATGCGTACAAATGCAATTCAACAAACATTCTGTGAACATCTGCCCTGTGCCAGGCCTTGTGCTCGTTTCTGGCTTCCCAGAGATGGGATAGCCACCTCCTTCCCAGAACTTCAGAGTAGAGGTTCGTCAAATGCAACTTTCCCCCTCCCCCTTTGTCACCCAAAGGCCAACATGCATGGCTTGCTAGGGGAGTCTCCATGAACATTTACTGAAGCAAACAACTATCTGAAGCTCCCACTGGCCCAAGTCCCAGGACCCAGGAGTGTCAGGCTGTAGGTGGCTTGTTCAGGTTGAGGCTGTTTGACTGGCAACACCCAGTAGCGGAGATGACCCCACCATCCCTGAAGTACTTCCTGCAGGGAGGGGAATTGCCCTGCAGCCTGGGGTGATGAGCCCAATTGCCAGACCCCTAGCCAGACTTAAGAAGCTCAGACAACTGCTGCTTCCAGAGAAGAGGGTCAAAAACAAGACCCCACAGTGCAGGTTATCTTGTTCTGAAGGTTTTTAAAGTCAGGCATCCTTTGAGAATAAATAAAAATGTACATACATATTGTAATTCCAGGGCTTACAGGCCAACTTGAAGCTACCTTATGAATTCAAGCAAGAAAACTCTACGGTTCCCTTCTCATCTAAGGTCCTGTGAATCTCTGGATTCTTGGTTTGTTATCATCCCTGGAAAGTTCTGTCCCTTCACTGGAAGAATATGCTTGTCTTAGTCTGTGTGGGCTCCTATAATACAACTAGAGGCCCAGTGCACAAAACTCGTGCAAGAGTAGGCCTTCCTTCCCCCAGCTGCTGGCACCGGCTTCCCTCCACACCTAGCAGGCACTGGGACCGGAGATTCCCTCACAGCCCCAGCTTCGTCAGAAGGACGTCTGGTCTAATTAGCATATGACGCTTTTACTTTTATAGACTAGGGGCCCGGTGCACAAAAATTTGTGTACTAGGGGGTTGGGGGGGTTCCTCAGCCCGGCCTGTGCCCTCTCCCAGTCTGGGACCCCTCTGGGGATGTCCACCTGCTAGTGTGCCTGGCCAGCCTGGGTGAGGGGCCAATGTCTGTTTGCAGGCTGGCCAAGCTCCCCAGTGGAGACCCTCACCCCAGGGGGTGTGGCAAGCCTGGGTGAGGGGCTGAGGGCAGTTTTCAGGCTGGCCACAGCTCCCACAGGGGCCTCGGGGGTCGGCCGCCTGGTCCCCGCCCCCCGGCGGCTCCCACCTGGGAAGCTGATGGTGGGGTGGCACTGGCCACCCCATGGCCTCCCGGGCGGGAGCCTCAGGGTCCCGCCGCCTGGTCCCCGCACCCCCTCCCCCCCAGGCTCCCGCCCGGGAAGGCATCCTCAGGCCCAAGGCGCCAGATGCCTTCCCAGGACGGAGGTTCCCAAGATGGCGGACACCGCAGCCCCGGAGAAGCTGCACACCGGGGCTGCGGCCTCTGCCATCTTGGCTGGGCTAATTTGCATACAGCAGCTCTGATTGGCTGGTGGGCATGGCTTACCCCATCCCAGAGAAACGGTTAATTTCAATATTACACTCTTAGTAGTTAAGATAGGCCAGGGGACTTACAGATGGCAGGAATGGATTTCTGGGTTATTGGCTTGCCCATTTTGGGGAGCAGGAACCTCCTGGGGTGCAGTTGGGTGTGGCAGATGGTATGACATGCCCTCTAGTCATGGCATTAAACCGGAAGCTGCTTGGCCCAGGCTGGGCAGGGGGAGGTGTTTCTCAGCTCTGTGCTACCCAGAGCGGAGCGGAAGGTGCCGGGACAGGACGGACGGACGGGGGCTGCCCAGGGCAGCTGGGAGTAAAGCCTGGGCCTTGTTTACTGTCTCCTGGCCATCTGTGTGGGCCCTTCAGCTCCTTGGCAAACAAGCCAGGCTTCCCGCAAGGGGCAGCTGCTGGACACAGCTCGGAGGATCATGGTCTCCCCAGGTGGGCCACCGCGCCCAGCTGTGTCCTTTGTGGACCAGCAGCAGCTCCATTCTCCTCCCCACAAAGGGAGTGTCAGTTAGGACACAGCCAGCAGAAGCCAGGGCAGGCAAATCTAGGCTGTTTAAGGCAGAGAGGGGGACAGGGATTATAGCCAGAAAAGGACCAGGTGATGCTTTTACCAGCCCACGGGGCAGGACCACCCAGGGAACCCCTAGGGGCGCAGCAAAGCGGCCACCTCCACATCTGAGCGGATGCCTCTGCGAGGAGGAGACTTCCTATCGTCATGGGCGGGGGAGGGGGTGGGCGAAGAGGGGGTGAGGTGGCTGGCCCTTCTGCTTCAGTACCACCCCGGTCTGGTGATCAAGAGAGGTGGGATGTCTCCAAAGGTTTCAACCACACACAAGACGACCATGGAAGTTTGAAAGAGATTTATTTAAAAACAGAACAAAAGAAAGCTTTGGTATTTCAAAACCAACAATCAGCAATCACTAGAAAGTTAAACACTTCCCCTGAAGCCCAGAAATACAAAACACACATCTCCACGGGCTCACTGGAGAGGGACAGTATGCAAACCTGCGGTAACCCGAGACCCAAGTCCTCCACACAGGCCAAGGCGCCCCTGGATGCCACCCCTGTGGCGAGCTCAGAAGTCACCACCAAGAATCACTGTCTGCAGTGGAAGAAAAAGCAATCCAGCAACATCTCAGCAATAAATTAAAAACTCAGTCAAGAAGGAACACATTAAATTAGGAAAAAGCCCACAATTTTTCCTAGACAAGTCTTTTCAAAAGAGGGCTAGTTCCTGGGCAGAGGAAAGGGGGAAAGTGGAAGGAGTGAGGTTCAATTTCAAGTATTTTCCATATGGGTTCATTTTATTGAGTCGGAAGCTTACAAAAGTCCACTGGCCCCTCCCCTCCCGCTCCCCAATGCGAACTCCTGACCATCCACACGCGCTTCTGCGTCACTGGTGTCCCCAACAAGGCACAAAAGGGTGGTGGGTGCTTTCAAAGGATCCCGTGTTCGCAGCAGCAGGAGTGTCAGGGCTGGGTGTCTTGTGCAATTGGTGGCTGAAAGCAGGGCTGTTGGTTCACTCAGACACTGGGATCTTCCTGTTCAATTAACAAAACAAGTTGTTACTGCTCACCGCCAACCCTGCGGACAGCTACAGAAATACTAAGGGAAGCGGCCCTGGAGAGTGGCCTGGGGGCGCCCCACCTGGGCTCTGACCTGGAGGGGCAGGCAGCGCCCGGCCCAGGGACAGGCTAGAACTACTATGGATTTGGTGGTCTGGGGACTCCTTGGGCTCTGCTGTGTGGCCAGCTCTAGCCCAGGTAAACTGAGGGACATGGGGCAATGCCCCCCGACTATGTGGGGAACCAAGGTGAATGGGTGTATGAGAGCAGAGAAGCCCACCAACCAGCAGGGAAAAGCAGCCTGGGGCAAAACAGAGGCTGCTACCCCCACAATGCAAACCCACAGCGTCCTGCTGCAGCTGGCCCAGAGGGCTCAGGGCACGATGTCTGCACATTTCTTTTTTTTAAATATATTTTGTTGATTTTTTTACAGAGAGGAAGGGAGAGGGATAGAGAGTTAGAAACATCGATGAGAGAGAAACATCGATCAGCTGCCTCCTGCACACCTCCCACTGGGAATGTGCCCACAACCCAGGCACATGCCCTTGACCGGAATCGAACCTGGGACCCTTGAGTCCACAGGCCGACGCTCTATCCACTGAGCCAAACCGGTCAGGGCTGCACATTTCTTTTTGATCCGACTTTCAATTTGTTCTTCAAGCTTGAGGAGCTCAGACCTGCCTCCCACCCTTTTCCTGCTCCTTCAAGTCCACAAAGCCCTCGGGGAGGCGATGCGGCATTTCTCCTGCGTTGGCCCCTGGCTCTTTAACTACTTGAGAACGCAGACCTAGACCTTCATCTTCCTCTCTACTCTCCGTCGGAGAGGAGGGCAGGGG
>PVJC01035950.1:0-17962 GCA_004026665.1 Murina feae | reverse complement strand
GGGGTCAGGGTGGGAGGACAAGTCCTAAAAGGGTCTTTTCTGCCTTTTTGGAGATCCAAATTCTCACAGTCTGGGCCTCCTGTTCTGGATTAGGATCAGATCTCCTCTGGCTTTAGGTCCAGCAGCTTCAGTGCTTCTTGGAGTGTCTCTCTAATTACAGCCTCGGGAAATGAATGCTACCAGTGAAGAGCATGTTCACTAACAAAAGACAGACCCAGCAGTTATGCCTCCCAAACCACCATTCCCCAAGCATACTGACTTCGTTTTTGCTGGTGTTTGGGGCATTGAAAAAGCTATTATCTGACCCTGCCCGGGTAGGTCACTTGGTGGGAGCGTCATCCCCGTATGCCAAGGTTGCCAGTTTGATCCCTGGTCAGGTATCAAACATACAAGCTGAGTGCACAGAGAAGTGGAATAACAAAATCGATGTTTCTCTCTCACTACCTATCCCTCTCTAAAATCAATCAATGAATAAAAATTTTAAGTTATTAGATGAGAAGGGAAGGAGGAAATCCTAAACTTTCAGCAACTATAAGGACAGAATTTTCTTCTTTCTAAACATGACTTTTCAGGATTCCACAGTCATTCCACAGAACCTCAGAAACATTTTCATTCCTAAGCAACACGGCCAGATATGTATCAAAACAATCTTTTTTTAAAGAACTATTAATAAAAGGGCTGATTCTGAGTCATGTAAAGGATACAGAGATGCATACAAGTTACCATTCTCAAAGAGTGTACAGTCTGATTGGGGTACCTGAAATTTAAGTCATCCAAGATTTAATTTAAATAACAGCTAAGGCAACAGAGGAAGAACTATCACAAGGTTAGAACATTTGCTCAGCAAATGTATGTCTTTAAAACCCAAATATTAGAAAAACATTTTAGAATTTGTATTAACATATACATGTGTAAATGGCTCTCCTTCACTCAATGAAGAGAACTCTATCTTCTTCCTATGGACCTTGAGGAATTTTCATTCCAGTAATAATTTCCATTCCAAAAATAATTTTTAAAAATAGCAATGAAAGTGATGATGCCAGTTAACATTAATGAGTGCTAACATTAATGAGGTGCACAGGGCTCTATGAATGCACTTGACTTGCATTATCTTGTTCAGTTCTTATAACAGTAAACGAAGGTTGGCACAACCATTATCTTGATCTGTACGGAGAGGGACACTGAAGCTAGAAAAAGATAATGATTGTTAGAAAGTGCTGAGCTGAGATTTGAGCAGAAGTGTACTTATGTCAGAGCCTGAACTCTTTTTTTAAAAAAATATATTGATTTCAGAGAAGGAGGAAGATGGAGAGAGAGATAGAAACATCAATGATGAGAGAGTATCATTGATCGGCTGCCTCCTACACACCCCCACTGGGGATTGAGCCCGCAATCTGAGCATGTGCCCTTGACTGGAATCAAACCCGGGACCTTCCAATCTACTGAGCCAAACCAGCTAGGGCCAGAGCCTTAACTCTTAGCCACACAGTGTTTGAATCCTCATGTGAGTATATGTTTTTATTGATTTCAGAGAGAGAGGAAGGAGGAAGAGAGAGGAGAGAGAGAGAGAACGAAAGAGAGGCAGAGTCCAGTACTGTACAGGGCCTTGAAAGTTATGTAAAGGGTTTTCATGTTTATCAGAACTCCTTGGGGAACCATTGAAAGCTTCTAAGCAGGGAGGTGGTATGATCAGATGTTCCCTTTTGAAAATCCCTTTGGTTTCTGTATGGACTGTGGATTGGAGGAGTCAGTCTAAGGCAGAGAGGGCAGCTAGGAGGCTGTGGAGTAGTCCAGAGGAAGGTTGGTAGTGGTGACCGATAGGATGAGAGAAATGGAAAGAGAGACGTCAGAAGCAGAAGTGACCAGACTAAGCAGTTGATTGGCTGTACGACCCGTGATGGAGAAGAAGCCCAAATATGACCTCCTACCAATTCACCTCTCCATTCCCATCGCAGGGTAGGGTGTCACCTGTTGTAAACTTCCAGAGCACCTTGTACTTTTCCTTTAATAACATGATAGATGTGTTCAGAGTCTCTCTTCTCTGTTAGGATCTGAGCTCCATGGTAGCATCTTGTTATCTGGGTTCATCTCGTTCACTACTAGATACAGTAGGTAGCCTAGTGCCTAGTTATAGCAGGCATTGTCTTTTCCTTTCTTTGCTGTGTTTTGGATGAATGAATGATATCAAGCATTCTTGCTTGGGCAACTCAACTAGGTGATGCCATCCACTGAGAAGGGAAGTAACTGAGGCAGGCACATGTAGTTCTTTTATAATCATTTAAACCAACAGCATCAAAGGCCAAAGGCTAGGAAAGGGGTTTTCATTTTTTGGAGGTAAATTAAGGCGATCCTTCTGCTTTTAAGGGACTCTCAATCGAATTGGCAAGACAGTCAAACAGATAATCCCAAGGAGAAGAGTGGGAAGCACTCGAATGGGGCCCTACCCTGGCTTTAGGGTCAGATAGCCTTCCTTCAATAGGTGCGATCAATCAGCTCCTTCAGGGCGAGCTGCAGACAGCCAGAGCCCAGTGGGCGGTGAAGAGGAATGGCTTTCTAGGCGAACACTGATACACAGGACAAGTCCTGGGCAGCAGACAGCATAGCGAATTCAGAAACAGGAGGCTTGTTGTCATGGCTGGAGCACTAGTGTTGACTGAGGTTCAAGCTGGCAGTGTCTCCCCTTAACTACCCTCTACTCCTGGTCAAAGCCTCTTTGTTGCAACCATGGTTGTTCATGATACTCTGCAAACTCTTAGCTCATCTGCCTGGAGAACGTCCTAACTGTGCCTTTGAGATCACCTTCTTTCCTAGAAAAGTATGGAGAAAGGTTGATTGAAAATCTAGAAAAACAGGCAAGGCCATCAATTGATAGGGTCCCCCTGAGTATTAGAAGCTCTTCCTGGGTTGAACCAATTGTGAACAGACAACACCAAGTCCTGTTGCTATGGATGGAGCCACGCTGATGGAGGGTTGAGTTTGGAGCCTAGGAGCCCTTGGGAGCTGCCAGCATCTGTGCAGCTCAGCTGTCCTTTCTGCTGCGGAGCGCATTTCACTGTCTGACAGAGTTACTTCTGGCTGCGCCATGTAGTTTGGAAGTCAGGGAATTTGGTATTTGTTTTGTTTCGATTTTATAGAGTTCACAGTGCTCTACTGTGGTGATGACGACAGCACCTTGATATTCCAGGAAAAGGAGGTGGTGTGGGTGTGCATCTCCAATGGGGGAGGGCAGCACAGGGATAGTGTCTGAACCCCTCTCCATCCACATGATGCTGCTGCCTGAGATGGGGTTATTTATCAACCTGATGGAACAGCTCTGCAGTTAGCTCTCTGGGTGTCCAGACAGTTATTTCAAGAAAAGGCTGTGCAGAGGATGGGTATCTGAGTTTTAGGGGAGAAAATGGAATGATGTTAATATGATAGCATTTAAAAGATGCTGGAACTTCAGAAATGATGTTGAGATTTCAGAAACAGAGTTTCAGAAGAAATATGTGTTCATTTTGCAACTCGAAAGAAAACAAGGTCTTTGTAGAATTGCAGTCTGCTTTATGAGCAGGCCTCATCAACAGCTGACATCTGGAATGTGGGTCAGAAACCCTGGGTGGGAATGAAAGGGTTGAGGAGTGGAAGACCAAGTTCGTTGACTTTGGTTGACGCTCTCCTTGTTAGAATGGTCTGCAAAAGTTAGGCATTTTCTTCAGGACCGCTTCAGGAATATGTTTTTCCATTGTTCCACAAACCAGAGTGGAACAATGTTTCCTTTCTGTTTTATCTCAGGATTGTAACAAAACCTTAACTTGGTAAGACATAACCCCACGAGTTTTTTTAATATTGAGGGCCATTTAAAGGATACTTCCTCTTAGCAATAATAAAAAAGGATACTTCATCTAGCTTTTATGTTAGGGACCCCTAATCTAAGCAGAACATTTTGAAATGATCAGTTCTAAACCACTTGCTTTTAACTGAAATCCTATATAATAAAAGCCCAATGACCAAAATAGCAGAAAAACCAGAACGACCAGAGACCAGAATAACTGCAGACCCTCACCCAGGCCAGCCCTGCCTCCCAGCAGGGACCCCTACCCTGATCGGGGGCATGGCCGGCCTGCAAACCACCCAGGGTCCCTCAGCCCAGCTGTCCCTACCCAACCGGAACCCCCATCCTGATCTGGTGCCCCCATCAGGGCAGGCGGTCTGGTCCCCATCTGTGCACCAGGCCTCTATCCTATATAATAAAAGGATAATATGCAAATTGAATTAATGGTGGAACAATCAGAACGACTGCTCAGCCAGTCACTATGAGGTGCACTGACCACCTCTCGGTCCCTTTTCCTGGCCAGCAGGCTCCAATCACCCAATGGCGAATGGAGAACTGGGGGAGCAGGGGGAGGTAGCAGGGGATGCAGGCAATGCGAGGCCAAGGCCCCATCCCAGCTGGTCACCCCACACACAGAAGGCAACCTGCAGCGGGGGCTGGGCGAGCAAGCCAGTGGGAATGGCTGACCTCTTGGTCCCTTCCCCTAGTCATCAGGCTCTGATCCCCTGATGGCGAATGAGGAACCAGGGATGGGTGGCGGCGGGAGGGCGGGGCCAGCTGCAGGCAGCCAGGGAAGATGACCCTGATTGCAGGCCAGGCCTAGGGACTATATCTGCGCACGAATTTCGTGCGCTGGGCCTCTAGTTTTATCATTTAAAAAAATCAGTGAGCCCCTTTGTGAAAGGACATGTACTCTCATAATGTAAGTACTCAATAAATATTTGGTGAATGGCTCTAGCTGGTTTGACTTAGTGGAAAGAGCATTGGCCTGAGGATTAAAGGGTCCCAGGTTCAATTCCCATCAAGGGCATGTACTTGGTTGCAGGCTAGGCTCCTCGCTGGCCCAGAACCTGGTTGGAGCTCATGCAGGAGGCAACCAATTGATGTATTTCTTTCCCATCAATATTTCTCTCTGTCCTACCCTCTCTCTTCCACTCTCTCTAAAAAATCAATGGAAAAATATCCTCGGTGAGGATTAAAAAAAAAAAAATGGTGAATGGATGTGTGGATGGAGTGTGTCAGTAAGTTTACTATATCCAACTCTACTAGAGAATTTATCCTTGTATCTGGCTATTTTACAAACAACAGGAATGTACAAAGAATAATAAAACACTATCATTATACCCAATATCTAAATTATACCAAATATTATTTTCACTCTATTTGCCTCGGATTAAAAAAAGAAAAGTTAGCATTTCAGATACAGTTACAAGCTTCTTAGTAACCTACCCAGATCCATCTCCTGACTCCTTTTCTATAGTTAATTACTAGGAAGTAATTTTCTGATAATTAATTACTAGTGTAATTTTCCCAAAGTTACGTAATTAGAAAATAGCAGAGCTGGGATTTGAACCTACATCCCCTTGGTTCAAAAGCTTTTGCTCTTTCCACAATGCCCAGCTACTTCACCTAGATAAATATTCATAATAGTGATAATATTTGTTGCTTATTTGTAAATGAGTAGTAAGTATGGTGTCAAAAGTAACTTAAAATCGTATTCTGCTGTTTCTCTATTTACCGTATTATTTAAGGCTATTTTTATTTTCATGAAATGTAAAGATGTGAATTATCACAGATATCAAATTAATATAGGTTAGATTGCAGAAGTGCTATTATATTTGAGAAAATGTGGCAATTAGCACATTGCAGACCAGTCGTTTTATTGCTAGCTTTACCCAGTGGCCAGATAAGTTTCTATTGAACGTTTTACATAAATGCTAAAGGCACGCTTTAAAATTAAATACCCATTGCATTTTGAAGTTATTTTTTTACATGTTATTACAAGGTAATATCTTTTTAAAGAATTCTTATGATTGGCCACAAGCCTTAGAACAGGAAACATGATAATTCTCGTTATCCGTCTGCACGGTGTTACTATGATTAATCATTTGTAGCAGAGTGGACGTTTATTTTTAGGAGAGAGAATGGTAAAAGATGAGTATGTTTTCAAGCATTTCCATTTAGAAGAGCTATGTGGGGGGTCTGAATATGATCAGGCAAATGTGAAGCTGAGTTTTTTTTAAAGACTGACTTGACAGTTGTTTGTGTTAATGGGGCATGACATGCGACAGCTGGGTTGTAATCCTCCTACTATTGTTGGCATTGATCGAGTCCTTATTAAAGTCTTATTTCCAGTTTGAACTACTACATTAAGAAGCAGTAGAAATTAAGGAAAGAGCAGGGGAGAGCCATTAATGTTCAGAAAAAAAATTTTTTCGGGAAGAGTAGAGGTTTTCAATGCACTGTGCGAGAAAGACAGAATAAAGACAGAAGCACTGAAAAAAAGAGGTAGGGCCTGGCCAGCCTGGCTCAGGGTTCATTTCCTAAGGAATTCAGAGCTTAACAAAAACACAGGAGCCTAGGGGAGAGGCGCTGGTTCGTTATGCCTGGTGTGCATCTCGGGGATGTGCGTTTTTTGTTTGCTATAAACAGCAGACATAAGCAAGAAACAAAACAGTTTTTCTAGTAAGCAGTTTCTGGCCCTCCCCATCCCCCAGGCCTTTCTCCTCACCCTTTGTCTAAATTGAGAGCCAGGATGTGCCTAGAGGCTCCTCATCCTGACTTTCAAGATCTCCCCCAAATGGTTCTTCACCCCCATCCTCTCTGTTCCTCCTCACAGCTCAGTATGTGCCATTGTCTCTGTCCAGTTGGCTCCCTGCACCTTTGCTTAAGCTCCACCTGCCTTGATTGCCTGACATTCTCCCCCAAGCCTAGCCAAACTCGACTCATCCTTTAAGGAGAGCTGAGAGCCCAGTTCTCTGTGGAACCTTCTGGCAACTCTCCTTCCTAATTCCTAAGGTTTTTACAATTGGTACAGTTCAGATTGTCCTTGAATTGTAATTTGTCATATATTATACCTCATTTGTTCAGAACTCATACAAAGTTCAGATTCTGCATTGTGTATCAAAATTAGTCTTTATATATATGTGTGTGTGTGTGTGTGTGTGTGTGTGTGTGTGTGTGTATATATATATGATTGATTTTTTTTTTTTTTTTACAGAGAGGAAAGGAGAGGGATGGATAGAGAGTTAGAAACATCGATGAGAGAGAAACATCAATCAGCTGCCTCCTGCACACCCCCTACTGGGGATGTGCCCACAACCAAGGTACATGCCCTTGAGCAGAATCGAACCTGGGACCCTTCAGTCTGTAGGCCGACGCTCTATCCACTGAGCCAAACTGGTTAGGGCCAAAATTAGTCTTTTAAGATAACTATTTTATAAAGAAGAAGGATGCCTTTATATATGCTCTTTATCCTAAAACATCTAATTTTGTACACAGATTGAGTTCTTGTAGGATTAAATCCAGTTAGGTCAGTCAGTAAGTTAATACATTGCAGACAGATCACAAGAATTTTGGTGTTTTCTGTTCTAATTCTTGTGGCCAATCACGAGAATATTTAAAAAAAATATTAGCTTGTAAGAACACGTAATAAATAACTTAAAAATGCAATGGGTATTTAATTTTAAAGCGTGCCTTTAACATTTATGTAAAACATTTTTTGTACTCCTTCAATAGAAACTTATCTGGCCACTGGGTAAAACTAGCAATAAAACTACTGTCCACAGTGTGTTAAGTATTCATCCCTTCTTTTATCCAGCAAATGCTTTGGAGCATCAATCTTGCCTGGTGAACAAAACAGGCGAAAATTCTGGAGCTTATATGCTAGTGGGGGAAGACAAGCGAGAAACAAAATACATAAATAAATATGTACATTTTAGATGATGATAGTGCTATGGAAGGAAAAATCAATGGCGATATGAGGGCTCGGGTGAGGCACTGAGTGAGTTGTAGTTTTAATTATACAGAGAAAGCAAACCCTATGGAGGATCAACAAGCTCAAAGGCTCTGAGGAGGGAGTGTGTTTATTGTTTTTGAGAAATAGCAGAGAAACAATGTGGCTGGTGTAGAATGGTAGAGGGAGCGGAGGAGGCAAAAAGTAAAAGACAGAGCAAGGAGAGAGACTCCAGATTAAGTAGGGCTTTTGGCGTTATGGGCTAATGAAACGATTCTGTGTTTCACTCTAAACTAGATGGGAAGCCAGTGGGGGTTCCCAAGCAGAGGAGGGATCTGAAGTATTTTAGAAAGGTCACTATGACTGTTGTGCTAAGAATAGATTATAGGGGAGTAAGGGCAGGAGCAGGGAGACCAGTTGAGGAGACTATTCAGATAATTTAGGGGAGAGATCATAAGTATCTTGGCCAGAGTGGTAGTGTTGCAGAAAGACCAAAAAAACTAAGCGACGCTTTGAAGAAGTGGAGAAATCACAGTTTTAATCACGCATGGACTCTGGGAATCTTCCCAGTGGGGTAACACAGGAGAATTTTGCCTTATAACTGCCTCTCGAGTTCATTGTTTTGCAAATATACTCCCTCCCCCAAGGCCCTGGAGGAAGTGCTTCTTTCATCTACCCTTTCCTCAGGTGTTCCAAGGTGTCCCTGCCAGCTAATAATCCACCCCCACCCCCAGCTCTCATGGCTTGTTTAGCAAATTCAGTAATTCGGTTTCCGGGAAGGAGGCAATGTCTCAGTCGCAGGTCATTAAAAATGCACACTGAGCCTACTAACATGAATTCCTACCCCCAACCCCCCAAAACATCAGGGCTACTTTGAATTACCCCTATTTAGCCTTCTCAGTAGAGGTGCCTGTGGTGGTGGTGGTATAGTTGGATTCTGCAAATACAGATGGATCTAGATACATTGAAAGTAAGAATAATAAGATTTACAGGCAGATGAGATGGTGTGTATGATAAAGAAGAGATGACATAACTCAAAGGTTTTGGCCCAAACAACTGCAAATATTGAGTTCTTACTCAATATTGGGGTCCAGTGAGGAAGGAACATATGCACCGGGAAGGATCAGGAGTTTTGGATATCTCGAGTGCGAGATGTCTGCATTCAAGCAGAAATTTCTGCTGGGAAGTGTGATATAGACTGGGGTTCCAGGGAAAGCTCAAGATGGGCATGTAATTCAAGTGAACAAAACATCATTCTTCTACAGTAATCATTCTAGCAAAGGTGGTTTCTTTGAAAGTATTGGGACAAACTTTTCTATATTATTGGAAAGTTGTGAGAACAATATAAGCAAGCTAGCCCATATTTAACAAATGTAATTGGCAAAATTCAATTACATTTTCAACACTCATCAATCAATTCAACAGGTAGATATTTAGGGACTGCTTTCTCAATATTGTGCAATGAGAATACAAAGGCACAAACTACATCCTCAAAACACCCTGGTCTGGTTGAAGTGACTGTTAGTGAAACAAAATTTTTGGATTGGAACCCGGATTCTTTGTCCGCTGGAATCGAAGAATGAATCCACGGACAGAAAGTGGTATAGCAAAGGTGGAGATTTATTGAAGAACAAGTATAGATTCCCACGTGGAGAGAAGGAAAGAGTCCCACAGAATGGACTCCCACGTGTGGAGGGGGAAAGGGTCCCCTGAGTTCTTTTTCCCTGTGGCTTATAAAGGCTGCAGATCCTGATGCCTTGCTATCCCCTCTGATTGGTCACTATTCCCTTAGACTGTTTTCTATAGTAACTCTGGGGCTAAAAGGTCAAACCTCACATGGGACATGAGAAGTTCTCCCCCCTCCTTCCTTACTATTTTCCTATTCCCTTGGGCTTTTTTCTCCTCCTTCTGGATGAAGGGCTTCCTTCCCCTTATTTTGTAAATAGAGTCATTTTGCTGTTCCCAGCTCCGTCATTCTATGGAAATGTACCTGTTGCAGCTTTCAGCTCCCCTGTTCTATGGAAATACATCTGCTTCTCTGCAGCCCTGTGCTTCCTCCATGGTCCCCTAAATTTCCAAAATTTCTAAAATTTCCTAAACCTGTCCTATTTTACCCCTAAAATTCCTGTTTCATTAACAGGCTGTGCACTTGGGTGAATGTTACTGGAGAAGCTGTAGTGGGAGCGAATTCAATGTGGAAAGACATGTAAGTGCTTGGGCAGCTTACAGATTAGTTGGAGAAACGGAAACACACCAGTTAAGTAGCTCTAAAGGGTGTAAGCAATCCTTCAAGGCAACAGAAAAACAATATCATGAAACAGCATGTGAGCACTTGCCAAATGCAAATATTTGCTTTAGGAACTCAAAAGATGATGAAATCTTTCCAGGCTGGGGAAGCAGGGAACACTTTGTTTGGGTGGGATTTGAATTAGAGCTTGAAAAAAGTGGCTCAGTGGTTGAGCATTGACCTATGAACCAGGAGGTCACAGGTCGGTTCCCAGTCAAAGCATATGCCCAGGTTGTGGGCTAGATACCTAGTGTGGAATTCTCTCTCATCATTGATGTTTCTATCTCTCTCCCTCTCCCTTCATCTCCAATATATACATAATCAGAGACAGGGTATCTTGAGGAAAGGTGATGGTGGGGTTTTCCTTTCATTCTAAGAGGGACGAGACACCTGATAAGGGCTTTAAGTAAGAATAACAGGATAAGATCTGAGTTTTGAAAAATCGCTTTAGCTGTAATACGGAGCAGATGACCAACGTGAATTCTGGCAGACATGAGAGACTGCTACAAATGCTTTTGCTATGAGGTTGGTTGTAAGGATGGGACATTCACTTGAGCTGTCTAGCAAAGAGTATGATGTGTAGCACTAGTGTTACAGAAAAACCGGAGAAGAACCAAGCAATGCTTAGAAAGATGGAGTTACATTTATTACACGCGGGCCCAGAGGAAAATGTTTCTCAAATTCTGGATGAAATCACACAGGAAGTTTCCTGTATTTTATCCCATTCTATCTTCTTTGTCTATCAAATATGGTTTTTCCCGGTTCCCTTTGCAAGTTCTTAAAGGGCCCTATGTGCTGGGGCTTTGAGACCTCAACCACAGGCTTGGCCTGAAGCCAGCACTGATAACTTCATCTGGAGAAGGTTTAATGGCCTCTCTGAAATGAGAGTAGTTTTATTTTCCTTATTATTTAAGCCAGCAAGCATTTACAGAAGCCAGAAATAGCAGGGTTAAAATTTCAAAGTTTTTATATAAGATGGATGCTTCACTAGGTCTTAGGAAGGGAACTTCGTTGGTGATTTGGCATTTGTTTAGGAGGCAGAAGTAAAAAAACCTCAAAGGGAGAAAGTATGAAGAGAAAAAAAAGAAGGCTAAGGACTAACCATCATTTAAGTACTCACTTTAAGGAGCAGCAAAAACCAGAAAAGGGGGCAGATGAAATAACAAGGGACCACAGGGCATAAGAGAAAGTAGGCGTTAATGTGTACAAAGAAATAAGTTGGATAAGAATACCCTGCGTTCTTATGCAATGTTACTTTTCATAAAGCTTTCATTATCTCACTTGATAAAAAATCCTAGTAGATATAGCAAATATCATCCAACACTAATCAAATCTGGCACCCTGGTTCCCCATATGCAACATGGAGGTGATAAGAACTAGGTTATTCCTTTTGGAGCTTAGACTGAGAAAGTGCCTTAAAAATCATTTAGTTTCCAACCACTTCATTTTATAAATGAGGACAGGTAGGTCTCTTGGGAAGCGCACTTCTGAGGTCATACAACTATTTAGTAACAAAGCTGGGACCAGAAACAGATCTTCTTGAGTTTTAATTTAGACTTTTCTCTTCCTGAACTTTATTCATTTATTCTAAGAGCATGAATATAATGAAAATAACCACATGGATCTTAAATGTCTACATTTTTAAAAAATGAATATTTTATCTTAAGTTGCCAACAGTCTATGTAAAAAAAAAATATGTTGACAACTTATAATCCAAATCGATTCGAGAGAATGCTCAGTTCTAATTATGCCCTCCTGAGGCCACTTTATCCACTCACACCTTTTCTATCTTTCAACACGAAGGGCAAGTGCAACTCTGAATGAAGTTTTCTGCCCTCATTCCAATAAGAATTAACTACTTTGCCTTCTGGGTTCTCATAAACTCAGCGTTTTCCAAATTTCAGGTGGAAACATCAGTGTGTAAATGCACCAATTCAGTGGGTCACTCCCAGAAAGAGAGACAGAACAGATAACATCAGCGCGCATTGCACGCAGTGGTGGTAACATTACTCGGTGAAGCTGTCACTTCCTTCACGTATGTGTGCTGGCTTGCAGTGTAACATGTAAAAAGTGTGACAAGCCTGGAGGGTTATAGTGGAAAACACACACCTACATCCATATAACATTTTGAGGTTTAGGGCTGTCCTCACCTTTTCTATCCCTCATACCCAACATAAGAACAGGTAGCTGGGGGAAATGAGTACTTGAATTAAGTATAACTTTCTTTCGTCTTCTTTACTTTGGATGTTAATATTAATTTTTTTTCAACCTAGTATTTACCGCAACCAAGAACCTGTGTGTGGTATGTGTGTCTCCCAGTGACCTTCAATGTCCTGTGTGATGTGGTATAAATAACACTTCCTGCTAATGTTGCAGCTGTCATTCAAGGATCTTAAACTGCTCTAGGACCAGGATCTGGTGATGAGTGCCTGGCTCCACTTGGCAGGTGCTCGAGTTAGAACCAGGGACCGGCTGAAATCTCTGGGCTCCAGGCTGACGCCTCCCTCCCCTCCCACCCTCTCTTTCCCTCACCCCTTGTGGGGAGGAGCCATTGACCCTGCCCGTTTTGTGAGCTTGTGTAACAGTAAACAGAGTTTGCAAAGATTCCAGTGATCGAGAAGGTTGCTCTTTAATTTGGGCTGACTCTGATGTATAATATTGGGGGGAGGGGGTGTCTTGGAAATAAAGACTATTGATTTAAGCAACTCTGGGATGGAAAAGTCAGGGGAGAAAACTGTGCAGGAACTGATGAGAGGTTTGGGATCATCCAAGGACATCAGAGACCCCTCTGGCTAGTAGCTCTTTTAAGATTTGCACTTGACCCAAAGGGGCTATTTGACTAGCTATGTGCGATACCCATTTTGTGTCCACTTGTTCATTTCTTCCTTCTGGTCATACTCCTCATTGTGTGTGCGTGTGTGTGTGTGTGTGTGTGTGTGTGTGCGCGTGCGCGCAAATCAGCCACCAGGAGTTTACCAGTAAAATTTAGCACCCCTCCCCCCAGCACTACACCCTTCATTTCCTTCTCTTTTTTGTAGCCCTACCATCCCCTTGAATTACTCCCATTCCCATTTCCTGGAAGCTCCTCGGGGTCACCCCCCCCCCTTTCCCCAGAAGCTGTTAACTGCCCACAGTTGGGCCCGGGAGGCGCTGGGAGGGTGGCAGCTTGGAGTCCTGGCTTGGAGTCAGGTTACACCACTTGTGTGTGTGTGTGTGTCTGAGTTCACGCAGCATGCTCCTCTGTCAGGGATTCCGCAAATATCTCCCGGAGGTAAAAAAGGAAAGTGCGCTGCGCTCCAGCACCCAGAGCAGTGAGCCCCGCGTCCCGAGTCCCCGAGAGCGCCAGACACCAGGGCCATGTCGCCGTAGCCTCCACCGCGCCCCGGCCGGCCACTCGCTTCATGCCTCGGTGCAGCCGCACCACGTTCCTGGGGTGAAGGGGTGCCTGGGCATGCTCCTCCCCATGGGTAGCCCACCATGTCTAATGGATATCGCACTCTGTCCCAGCACCTCAATGACCTGAAGAAGGAGAACTTCAGCCTCAAGCTGCGCATCTACTTCCTGGAGGAGCGTATGCAGCAGAAGTATGAGGCCAGCCGGGAGGACATCTACAAGCGGGTGAGTGAGTGCAGGGGCGCGGGTGGGGCATCCACACCCCAGGCCCTTCCTGGCTCGCCTGTGGGCACTCGCGAGGGAGGTGGGCTCCAGGCCGGGACTGCTCACCTTCAGGCGCGTGACCTTGGCCAAGCCCAGCTCCCCTCCTGAGAGAGGGAGCTGGATTCAACCAGAGGTTCTCCAACCGCCACAGTGTGTGCGGAACCCTGCAGAGCAGTGGCCCTGGGAGCGGGTTAAAAGGTGGATTCCCTGCCTCACCCCAGGATTCTGACTTAGGCACCGGTGGGGGCGCTGGGAAATGTGCATTTTAAAACAAGCCCCAGAGGGGGCTCTGAAGCTGGTAGTTCCCAGGTGTCATACTCGATAGAGAAGGGCTGCCTGTAGCACTGGCTGGCCCCGTGGAGGCAGGCAACGATGCCGTGGAGAACAGGGCAGCCGCGGAGGGCATTTCTTTTTCTTGAGGAATTCATGTTCAGTTTTTAAAATATATATATTTTTAATGATTTCAGAGAGAAAGGGACAGGGAGAGAGAGATGGGAACATCGATGATGAGAGAGAATCAGGAACCGGCTGCCTCCCGCACACCCCACACTGGGGATCCAGGCGGCACCCCTGCAGGTGCCCTGACGGGAATCGAACCCTGACCTCCTAATTCAACCACTGAGCCACGCCGGCTGGGCTCCTGTTCAGTTTTGAAGGTCGTTATGTAGAATAGTTTTAAAGACAGACTCTTCGGCGTTTTCAGTCTTAGGAATAGGTAAGCTTAGCATGAAGAAAAGGTAGCAGCAGGCCTGCGGATCAGGGGGAGGGGAAAGGGTGGCTTCCCCGAACCAGAGGGCTGTCTTGATTGACAGCTGAGTGACGAGGGTGGGGATTGGCTGAGGTGAGGGTGAGATGAGACAGCACCTTGCTAGAGGACATCAGGCTGCGGGGTACAAGGATTAAGCGTCCTAACTGGTTTCCACAACAGTGGTTCCCACAGCTCTCTGAGTGTCTGTGCAGGCGCTGAAGTGGCCTGAGTGACCTGGGACTTGGTCCGAGATCCTAAATCTCCAGCCTTTTACGCAGGAGACTGTGCAAATAAGATCCCTGTGCGCCCCTGGGACGCATCACAGGCTGCCAGATAGGATCCTGGTCAGAGGAGTAGCTGGTGTCTATGACACCCAAATGACTATTTGGCAGATCAACTAACGTAGACCGTTACATTGGGGGGAGTTAGCCCCATTTTCTGTTTTTCCTGGATTTCCATGTTTTACTCTGAATTTTCCTGAAACTGGTCTAGATTCGCCTTTTTTCTTTTACTAGTGTATGGCTAGTGATGTGCCTCAAGGATCCGCCAGGGGTGAGGAGGGTATTGCCAAGTGAGGGTTATTGGCTCAAAGCTATAGAGAGAGGGGGGCAGGGCAAATGGCAGTATTTGCCTCAGGGTATAAATAGTGAATGAATTTGTTCACTGGAGCATTTTTCTATTCCTCAAAGCAAGTCAGAAGGGAGAATAGTTTCTTAGATCATTTGAGGGAAAGGTGTTTTTTTGTTTTGTTTTGTTTTTTAGCTTGAATCAATGGATTGCCTGCATCGTTTGGTGTCACCATCTGCTCTGTCTGGGAAAAGAGTGATTAAGATTAAAGGAGTTGCTGAGGGATGGGGCGTGGGGAGGGAGTGGTCACAGCACACTGTCACATGCAGAGGTGACAACCATTTTGTTTGACCAAAGTTGCCACTAGTCCCATTTGGGAAACAGACATGGCTCTGTGTCCTCCTAACGTCAAATACAGCGAAGTCGGGCAGCTATTGGACAACACGATTGGAGGGAATCTCAAACTACTGGGTCCCCTTATCTCCCTTCTCACCAAATCTTCTTCATTCCACCTGTCACCTACTCATCCCATTGGTCTGTGACTTGGGAAGCACTAAAGGCTTACGCCCAAATGCTCTTGATGCGGAAACAGAATACACAAAGCCATTGCTAATCATTAGGAAAGAGGCCCGAGGTTTGTCATGCAGACTTTCCAGCTCTGAGCTAACCCACCTTTCACCCGGGAGGTTGATTTTGTGCCATAAGTGAGACAAGCGAGCGTCCCGACGCCATTCTGGTACCAGCTGCTTGTCAGGGAACTTGAGTTCAACGTGATCAAATATGTCATTGTGGGATGTTTTGGGGTGTCCTGTCTTGGACCCCAGCAGTGTCTTACGTTCATCCTTGTTAGTCACATCATGATCCCACGAGATTACGTGGATTAAATAGCAGCCTTGTTGGCAAAGGGACATCAAGGGTGACATGCATTACACCGTCACACTGTAAGTCAGCCATTCAGGTGGGAATTCAGAGCCCTGTTTGGTGACCCAATTTAGCTTGGTTTGTCTTTAGTGTTGGAAGGACCCTTCTTTAAGTAGAGTAAAAATATTAAGTCACACCCAACTGAGTCAGAACCTGCAATAATTTGGGTGCTGCATGGATGGTTCTTTTAAACCAATGTTTGCGAGGCATGTGCTGTAAGTCTCTTGTGGTTAGTAATTATTTGATCATTTTACACATTTCCGCTCCTTCAGATTCCGTTGAGATATTTGTATGAGGAGTGAAAATTACTGTCGTTAGGAGGGACAGTCAGGTTTTTTTTACCATGATGGCAGCAGGGGATGGAAATACGGGAAACTTTAGGAGAAAATGCCTGGAAAGAGGGTCCTGTCTTTCCAAGTGGCAAGTCATCCTTTATGTAGTTGCTTAAGGGAGAAACAAAAAATAGATATAATTCATTAGGATTTTAATTAGTTGTAAGAAGTTGTAAGACAGTTATATAAAAACCTGGAAGTATCAACTTCAAGGCAAGTAAATAAAGGAGTTAAAGGTTTCTCTCTTTTAAGCTGTTCAGAAAATTCAGAAATAATTAAGACTCACGCTAACTATGGACTAATAACATAGTATTAAATTATACGTAAAAATTTGGTTCTGTGAGACTGGTTACTTTTTGGCTGAGTGTTTTAACCCTTAGCTTCAATTTTTGTAAATAATTTAAAAACAGGAAAAAAAAAATAGGCATATTATCTACCTGACTGGGTACCACTGCCGCCTCTTGGTAGCAAATAGTAATTGTAGGTTCAGTTTTTTGGGGGAAGACAGTTTTGAATGTGTCTTCCGGAGAAGAAACCATTGCAGTACTGTTAGCTCCTGATTCTGGAGCAAAGTTAAGCGAGAAAGTGCTGTGCCTGGCCCACAGCTGAGTATGGCCCATCCTTAAGAGAGTGGCTTGTTGGCATTCCTGGACTGCAGCTGCTCTGGCAAATAATTTCTGGGTGGCAACTTGTTGATTTCCTCATTGTTGTTGATTATCTAAGACTGCAACTTCTCCTTATACAGCTCAGTGTGCCGCCACTAGAAATATGTTCTGCTCTGGAATCGATGAACTCCACTGTTGTGTGGAAAACACCCAATCCACTGTGCCTCGCCTTATGATAGCTACTTACTTGTTAAGCTTCTGTGAGTTTATTATCATGGTGCTTTAAAAAAGATTTAAGAATGGAATTTAAAATCTGACAGGTCCAATAACAAAAATATCAGGAGAAGCTGAGGTTGTGATCCTGAGCCGGGTAGAGTCCGTGTTTAAATCTGGCATAATCGACGTTGGACGGTTAAAGTGGATTTGGCCTTCAGATGGGAGTTGGAAGAGTTGGTTCTGTTGTTCTTTGGCCCTTAAACTGTCTGATTTCTCTGAGCTATCATTTCTCATCTTTGAAATCAAATGACATTTTCCCTGAGCAAACTTTGAAGTTTATACGTAGCATATTTATGCAGCTAGGTTTTTAAAATTGTGACAAACAGACAACTGACTTTACTTGCCTACTAGAGTTTCATCATTTCTACTATTCAGCTGTCACTGGGCATAGTAGTTAAGAGTTACGAACCAGTCCGGCTGGTGTGACTCAGTGGTTGAGCGTCAACCTATGAACCAGGAGGTCACCGTTCGGTTCCTGGTTGGGGCACATGCCTGGGTTGCGGGCTCAATCCCCAGTGTAGGGCGTGTAGGAAGCAGCCGATCAATGATTCTCTCTCATCATTGATGTTTCTATCTCTCTCTAAACCTCTCCCTTCCTCTCTGAAACCAATAAAAAATATGTTTTTAAAAGAGAGTGAATAAATAAGAAAGGCTGGGTTTGCTAAATTTCTTTTTTTTAACAAAATATTTTATTTAGCCATGGTACAAAGTCCTTTGCTTTTATACAAATTATTATGACTATGATTAATTTAATTCAAAATATTTTATCATCTTCGTTTAATACTTTCTGATATAATTTG
>PVJC01035949.1:0-18014 GCA_004026665.1 Murina feae | reverse complement strand
TTGATATGATTAAGTGGTTTTTATCTCCTAATTTGTTTATGTGATGTATCACATTTATTGATTTGCGGATATTGTACCATCCTTGCATCCCTGGGATAAATCCTACTTGGTTGTGGTGTATGATCTTTCTGATGTACTGTTGGATCCAATTTGCTAGGATTTTATTGAGGGTTTTGGCATCTATGTTCATGAGGGATATCGGCCTGTAATTCTCTTTCATTGTGTTGTCTTTGTCTGGTTTTGGTATTAGGGTAATGCTGGCTTCATAAAATGAGTTTGGAAGTGTTCCTTCCTCTTGAATTTTTTGGAATAGTCTGAGGAGGCTAGGTTTTAGATCTTCCTTAAATGTTTGCTAAAACTCCCCTGTGAAGCCATCTGGCCCCAGGCTTTTGTTTGCTGGGAGCTTTTTGATGACTGCTTCAATTTCTTCCATAGTGATTGGCCTATTGAGATTTTTAGATTCTTCCTGATTGAGTTTTGGAATGTTGTATTTTTCTAGGAATATGTCCGTTTCCTCCAGGTTGTCCAGTTTGTTGGAATAGAGTTGTTCATAGTATTCTTCAACAATCTTCTGTATTTCTGTAGGATCTGTTGTTATTTCTCCTCTTTCATTTCTGATTTTGTCTATTAGGATCCTCTCCCTTTACTTCTTGGTGAGCCTGGCTAGAGGTTCATCAATCTTGTTTATCCTTTCAAAGAACCAGCTCTTGGTTTTATTGATCTTTTGTATTGTCTTTTTGGTCTCCATGTCATTTATCTCCGCTCTGATCTTTATTTTTTCCTTCCTTCTGCTTACACTGGGCTTTTCTTGTTGCTCTCTTTCTAAATCTTCGAGTTGCAGGGTTAGGTAATTTATTATCATTGTTTCTTGTTTTCTGCAGTAGGTTTGTAGAGCTATGAACTTCCCTCTCAAGACTGCTTTCACTGTGTCCCATAGATTTTGAATTGTTGTGTTTTCATTGTCATTTGTTGCCATGATGTTTTTTATTTCTTCTTTGATCTCTGTGGTAACCCAGTCATTGTTTAATAGCATGAGTAAGCAAACTCTTAAATGGGTTGAGAAAGTGCCCTGGAAAATGGCAGTTTGACCACTTATTTTATACATCAGAGTCAAAGGGAAGGTGTAAGGGGGCTACATGAAATTCATTAGTGATAGATTAGGGAGGCAGGGGAAATCTCTGATGTTGAATAAAAAGTAAAACAAAGACACATACTACTTTTACCTTGGTGGTTATAGCCTAGTTAACAATCAACAATTACAGCCCAGAGAGATGGTGTGCAGGGGGACACGGTAACAATGAGGGGTTCTGTGATCTCATGTTCTGGTGGGAGATTGTGCCCTTGGGGGGTCTGGGAAAAGGGAGATCACTCTGACATTCCAAAGGTGTGTTATCTGAGATATGAAAAGACAATAGACAGGCTCAGTTAAGCTAAAATTTTATCTTTGTCAAGAAAGATACCAGCCTCAGACATGACTCACTTTTAGTTGGGAAGTCTTCATTTCACATCATCCAATGTGGTTAGTTTTGGTCTCTGAGCTTCCAAGGCCTGACATGCAGGCTTTCCCTAAGCGTGTCTGGTTCAGCAGGTGGCCCCTTTCCATCCATACAGGATAGAATCGTCTCTAGAATTTTTCAAATTCAAATCATAGCCCTTAAATGTCCTCAGTTGCACCAGCCACATTTCACATGCTCCAGAGCACGTGTGACAATGGTTACCACATTGAAGAGGACATTCCATCCTTTCAGAGCGTTCTACTGGACAGCACTAGTCTAGAATTTTTCTTATACTCTTGTCATCATATTCAATCTCCAGGCCTTAAAAACACTCACAAAAGATAGCCAAAAAGTCAAAGATAACCCAAGTAATGGTCCAAACAGACATCGCACACCTGCTGCAGTGCACACTGAGAAGAACACAACATCTCATGAGTGGCATTCCTGCCAGCAATCCATAACCTGAATGTAATCATTAGGAAACATCAAACAAACACAAATTTAAGAAGATTCTACAAAGGATATCCACCCTGTGTTCTTTATATTCCAAGGTCCTAAAAGAATAGAAAGTTAAGGGACTATACCAGATCAAAGGAAACTAAAGAGACATGGCAACTAAATTAAATGCATGATCCTTGAATAAATCCTTGATCAGAGAGAAGAACTATGCTTAATATTTATTAAGGCAATTGAATATGGACGATGGGTGAGATAACAGTGTTATAGAAACATTTCTTGATTTTGACTGTTGTAACATAGTCCTACAAGGGAGAGTCCCTCATCGTAGGAAGCATTACACTGAAGTACGTAAGAGCAAAGAAGCACTCTCTGGATTTCAAGTACCGAGGAGAACGCATCCCTTCCACTGAAGACGGCTGAAACACTTGGAGAGGAGGCATGGAGCAAATATATTGGGGAAGACAGACAGACCCTGAGAATCACTAAACTGAGGGTGAATTTCCCTTTTCCTAAAATACAATGTCTCCCAGCCTGAACTCAGAGGCAACCTGAAATTCAGAAGTTTGTAATAGATGCTCCAAGATATGCCCTCTCTTTCTTGTCTGAGGAGCATGAAAATAGCCTGTCCTGGGTCAGAAAGATTGAAGGAAATCCCTTAGGGGTGTTTCCTCATCTCGGGGCCCAGCCTCTGGGTAACACCACAATGGCACAGAAATGATAGGCAATAGCTGAGCAATTTAGAGGTTTTCCTCTAAAACTTGGAGGAAAGAGAACCCTTCTCTCTGGCCAGAGGTATATGGAGCCAAGGGTGAAAGTAAACCCTGTTGCTCTTTTTTCTCTGGCCTCTCACTGCTTGGGCCAGGTTACAGGCACGGTTGCAGGATGTGCATAACAGACCAGGACAACTATCTAGTCGGAAGACCAGGAAGAGGGTGCCTGGGAGCAGGAAATATTTCACTGGAGGAAATCATAAAGACAAGGTACTGATACCGTAAAATCATGTATGAACTCCTGTACTCATCCCCGAGCTGTGCATGCACGGATCTGACCTGACGGGGTGGACCACTGCTCGAGTCCCGGACTGGTCACTGGGTGTTACAGACAAGAGACAAACCCAGGTAACACAGCAAAGGTGTTAAAAACTGAACTGACGGAAATCACTGACAACAGAAGGCAGGGTAAGGAGCTGGCAGCCTACACCTAAGCTGTTCAATTGCCTGGCAACACAAATGAGCAAGCAAACATTCTTCATGGGATTTAAACAAGACATGGAGTCCCATAACGTAATATCTAAAATGTCCAAGGTCAAATTCAAAATTATGCAACATATGAAGAACCAAGAAAATCTTGATATTGTTTAAGAGAAAAGGCAATCAATCAAACAACCACAAATATAGATGTTGAAATTAGACAAAGACTTTTTTTAAATTTTTTTTATTGATTTCAGAGAGGAAGGGAGGGGAGAGAGAGAGAGAGAGAGAGAGAGAGAGAGAGAGAGAATGAGAGAGAATCATTGATCTGCTGCCTCCTGCATGCCCCCCACGGGGGATCAAGCCCACAACCTGGGCATGTGCCTTGGCCTGGAGTTGAACCCTGACCTCCAGGTTCACATGTGGATGCTCAACCATTGAGTTATGCCTGCCAGGCAGACAAAGACTTTTAAATAGCTATTAAATATTTTCTGAAAAGTAAACGTTAATACTCTTGAAACAAATGGAAAGATAGAAATCTTAGGAGAAAAACAAGATATAAAAAAGAAACAAAGGAAAATGTTAGAACTGAGAAAATACAATGACTGAAATAAAAAACTTATTGCATGTGTTCCCTAAATGAACTTCAAGATAGCAATAAAATGATCCAATATGAAGAATAAGGATTTATAAAGATTATTTTATGGACAGAGTCTAAAGGACCGCAGAAAAATACCAAAAGTTCTAACATGGACGTCACTAGGGTCTCAAAAGAAGAACAAAAAAAAAAAATCATACAGATTTGCATGTACACAAAAAAGAAAAAAGAGTCAATGTTACTGATAATATTTTTCTTAATAATAATAGTAAAACTTTAAGTAGAAGAGTAAAAGAGCATGATGGCTATAACTTCCTCTCAAATTGTTCAGGAAAATATGTATATAGATAGACATGAGGACAGAGAGAATGATATATAGCAAATGTGGCAAAATGTAGACAATTGGTGAATTGGATAAAAGGTATAAAGCACCCTTTATACCATTTCGGCAACTTTCCTAAAAGTTAGGAATTATACCAAAATAAAAGTTGCCTTAGAGGTATATAAAAATGCATTTTCAATAAAATATATTTTTTAATTACTTTCAAAAATCACATATGACATAATTTGCTAACATTTTTGTTATCCCCCACACTCAATGATCTCTCTCCTACATCTGAGCTTGAGAAGTCCCATACAATAAGCCTAGAATGACAAATATGTTCAACTTTGTGCCTGCTCTAATCACTGCAGGAACTAGAAGCACTGAGCTGAGAAGGCCTCCCAAGTCCAGGCTCATGGAGAAAGAATTCTGCTATTGATTAGTGATCTCTACCATAGGTGCAGTTTAGCACACTCACAGGATGATGTCAAGAATAGCATGATGCAATTTCTATCATCTTTTTACTGTTTTACCACATTTCTTCTTCAAATCACTGTTCAAAGCTCTAATGGTCAATGACATTTTTATTAATGGGTATACACGTACTTTAACCCATCAACATAGTCCTAAATAGCTCTTTTAGAGAGAGCTTATAATGTTACTTTTACATCATATCTTCCTTCACTTACTCTCCTTTCATGTTTCCTCGCCTTTCTTTTTCTATTTGTAATCTAAATATAAATCCTTACTTGATTTTGCCTAAGCAATTAAAATAGTCTCAAGTCTTTCCTTACCTCGTCTTTCCACATTGTAGGTCATCCTACCCACAGTGGTTTCCTGAAGCACTGATTAGATCACTTGTTGACGGCCTGGAAGTAAGAGTCTACACTAAGCATGGTAGACAGATGCTATAAGGGTTCAATGCCCACCCTCATAAGTTCAGTTCCAGAGAAAAAGACCAACATGTGAACAGATGATTATAATACACTGGAAATTCCTACCACAGTTTTCTTACCTATAAAATAAAAACAATAATTGTTCACACTTCCCGGAGAGTGGAATGGATTAAATGGATTATAGCTAATGAAGTCTTTAGCATACGGTCTGCCACAGAGTAATCGTACAATAAGCACTGGACATTAATACGATTAACTCCCAAGTGCCAAATACAGTGTTATGAGCTATGATTATTCCAATTTTCAAGGAGTGAATTTAAATCACCTTTTCAAGCCACCCAATGAGTCAAGGAATCTGAACAAAGCCCAAACTCTGAAGTCTGCTTACCCAGATCTCCCATAAGGGATTATAATCTTCCAAGTAAAATAAACTGTATCCTTTTAATTTTATCATCCATTTTCAATACACTTCAAAGGTGTTTCTGTGATGAATTTCAGCTGAAGATGATTCCCACTTTCTTCTCAACCGTGCGGTTTTTACAGAGGAGCATAATGACATAATCCCCACAACCTCCTTTACAGTGATGTGCCCTATCATTCTTGCCAGCACTAACAGATCGGACATTTGTTCCTCTTCTAATAGTCATACATATTTATTGGCATAAATACATAGAATGAAATCTTCACTTTAATTCAAATTAAATTATGAATATTATACATAAAAAATAAATAGCTGCAATAAAAGGGCAGACCAGAAAATAAGATCCCAAACTCCTGAAATCCCAAGGATTTGAAAAATAAAATGACATTATGCTTTTCTGAATCCCAAAGATAATCTCTAAAAGAGTCCCCAAGAAAGCCTGGAGGATATGGATGAGAATCGAAGACTGTCATCCATTTCTAAACAGGCCCAGAAAAATGTCTTCTCCCCAAGCTGCCAAGAAAAATGCAAAACAGAGGTTTTGTTTTTTTAACCTCATATCATGGCTTTTCAGACGTGTCCCCCAGAATCATTTAACAAATAGGCAGGTTGGCCTTATAAGTGGAAGGCGTCAGATTCTTGCGGTACAGTGGGTGGAAACAACTGACAGCAAACACCTGTGTTTTGACATGGGCATCCCATGTAACTGGCTGCATGATTCTGCACAAAGTACTTCATCATTTGGACTTTGGCTTCCAAACCTATGAAGGTTCAGGATAATGACATCTATTCTTACCTGTCTTAGTAAGTCACTTTGAAGGACAATAATTAGCATTTATGCAGCAATCTAAAAACTATTTTTTCCTCACAAATATTATTTTAGTTACCCACAACCCTGTGAACTGGGTATTATTGTTATTATTATGGTTATTACCATCATTACCATCATTATATGATTTTGATAAATGAAGATGCTGAAGTTCAAAGAAGCTTTACCCAACCTGCCCAAGGTCAGAGTAAATGGTAAAGCATGACTCAACCCATATCTCCTAAGTCTACACCTTTGCTTGACCCACCTGGATCATCATTGTTTGACTTCCTTCATCGTATTCTCAGGGCTGAGCATCATCTCTGGTACACAGTAGTCACTCAGTAAGTATCTGATGAACTCAAGGGAACCAAGATATTATTGTGTCATCCAGGTAGACACTAAGTTCTATAGAATATAAGGAAAGTTTCTAGATATTTATGGAACACATAACCAAAAGGGAGTGAACTAGACATTACTACACCTATGAATTTGCCTAATTTATTCAGGAATCCATCTTTCTCCCCATCTTCTAGTTGTCCTTCCCTCTGTGTTGGCTTTGTTATCAAATGCCTCTCTTCAAATGATGGAGAAGATTGCTGATCTACCAGAGTTCACTTCCATTCTCTTCATAGCAGCCTGAGTTATTTTGCTTTATTCTTTTGAAGTTAAATCTTTTTAAGATGAATATTGCTCCTGCTTCAATTCTTTCTTATGGTTGTCTATTACTCCTAAAATAAAATTCAACATCTCCCAGGTGACACAAAGGTCTTCATGTTCTAAGGCTATCTCACCAGACTAAATTTCATATCACTCCCTCTTTATTCTCTGTTCCAGAAACCCAAGCTTTATTCCAGTTTCACACATCAGGTTTCCTCACAATTCGGGTCCTTTCCGCAGGCTGTTGACTTTCCCGGACACACCCATAGCGTCTTGGCAGCGGGTTTCTAGACATTTTTAGAGCTCAGCTCAGACTCTCCTTCCTTAATGACATTTTCTTGACTCCAGGTTAGGATAGATTCCCCCAGTTAAACTTATTCTAAGCACCTGTGCATCTCCTCAGAGTAGTCATCCCCATGGTAAATGTGTAATCATTATGATAATTATTGCTTATTCTGGGATCTCTCCTGGTAAAATGGAAGCTCCGAAGGGTTGACACTTACTGTGTCGGTCACCAGTGTAGTCCCAGCACCTAGCCCAGTGCCCAGCATAAAGAAAGTACTCTTTTTTTCTCTCTCAATAAATGAATAAATTTGGTGAGGGACCAGAGAAAGCTGATAAAATTGGTTTTAGACAGAAAGAATCTGAAATCATGACAAGGCAGGAAGTTAGAAAATGTGTAATAGACAGTTGTAAATATGGACATTCTATGATGAAGAGTCCAATGTTCCATGGGACTAATGTCCTTCTAAATATCAAACCCGTATGTTGCTTCCCCAAGTGAAGATTTATTTCCATTAGGTGTTGTGAGTTGATGAGGCTGGGAGTATAAAAGGCCCAATTCGTTCTGGAGGTATTTACTGTCTAAAAATGTAGTGCCTTGGAACAGATTGATGAATCTCAGAGGGTGTGTGGGGAAAGACCAACCGAAGAACTTATATGCAGATATGCATAACCCATGGACACAGCCATTAGTATGATGAAGGCCTTGGAGTGGGAGTGAGGGGAGAGGTGGGAGGGGGGAAGAGGACATCTGTAATACATTCCACAATAAAAATAAATGTTTAAAAATTAATAATGTGGTGCTTTACACAGATCATTCATCTAAGAAATTGAAGTCAAATTTAGAGATTCAAACAGACCCTCCAACTGGTACATTTTCTCCCATCCTTCCCCTTGGTAAACAGCTTTTATGGACACTAGAAGCACAGAATTTCTTCCTGAGAAGAGCCCAATGTTCCGTGTCCTTTAAAACATCCTCTTCTCTTCCAGACCCACTCTCTGCTAAACACAAAGGTTTTGCTTGTTTGGGGTTATTATGAGCTTGAAATGTACTTCTCACAGAGTAGTCTAAAGGGTGTTTCTGTTTTTTCCTTCCTGAGGTGTGTGCAAGGGAACGAAAAAAACAAACTATACCACAACTACACTCCCATTCAAAACAGTCCAGCAATCATTTTTCTTCATAATATTTAGCAGCAAATGGATAGAGTCCTAGAACATTCAGGTATGTTACTGCTTAAACAAAGAAAAATGAGACTGATGTTTTCAAAGCCAATTTTGGTTATCAAATACAGATATTTGGCTAATTTTTTTTAAATATCAAATGTCCCAACTTAAAGGAAAAAATGATGGGGTGGAGAGAAAAGCACAAGAGAAAGGAAACAGCTGTGCTTTAGCTTTACTCCAAAGTTCAACCAAGCTCTTACTAAATTCAGAGTTTATGTTGTCAACAGCAAATGAAACAAACCTTAGGACAAGGAAAGGAAAGCAGAGGAGAAATCCTTAGAAGGGAGGGCTTGGGCTAGGAGGAACAGATTGAGGCCTTCTTTGAAGCTGAGTTTGAACTTCAACATCTTTTTAAAGTCTGTCCTCCAATAACTTCTCCACACAGAAGCCACATGTTGCTACTACACTTCCAAAGAACAACAGGAGAGTAAAGCTTTAAACTGAGGTGAGAAGTAGGTCCACTCACCTTCTCCATGTTGAACCATTGTCTTCACCCCCCCCCCTCTGGCTCTTTTGCTGAACAGGGGTGGGGCGGGCGGGGTGGGGGGTGGGGGAGCTAACAGCTGCCTGAAGATTGGACAACCGCCGTAGGCACATCAGATATGTGCACAGCCTGACGTTCAGAAATGGAGGGAAAGCAGCACACACGTCCTAACCGGGGCTCATACAGAACTAGAGGGCTCCTGCATCTGATTTTTTAGTGCACCCTGACTGGTCCTTCATTTTTCCCAACCCTCCCTTTGTCTGCTCATGAATACCTGAAATTCAAGGCTTGAAAAGCAAATTTTGTGGAAGAAAAGGCACATTAGGTTAAATCTTTAAAATTGTGTAAAATATTGATACTATAGTCTTTTTCAGAAAACAAGTTTTGACATGTGTATGAAGGTAGGGAAGAAAGGAATGAGGGCCAGGGACTGGTGAAGGGCCAAGATAACTAGCACAGAAGATCAGGCAAGAAGTAAAGACCAACTTTTTTTTTTTTTTTTGGCCTCTGCAATTGAATCCAAAGGATGGTACTACCAAGGTGTGGCTATGCTCTAAGATGTCAATGTAACAGATACACAATTACTCCCCATTTGCACATAATTGAGATTAAAGTGTCTAGGTGGGCCCTAGCCAATTTGGCTCAGTGGATAGATCTTCGGCCCTCAGACAGAATCATCTCAGGTTCCATTCACGTCAAGGGTATGTACCTTGGTTGCAGGCTCCATCCCCAGCCCTGGTCGGGGCTCATACTGGAGGCAGCCAATTGATCTTTCTCTCTCACATTGATGTTTCTCTCTGTGTGTCTCTCTCCTTCCTTTCACTCCTGCAAAAAAAAAAATCAATGGGGAAAAAATAAAAAAACGGAGTGAGGATTTAAACAAACAAAAAAAAATGTCTAGGTGGTACAATGATTGCTATTCTAGTATAAGGAAGTGGCTTCCTATGGTAATTGCAATTCCAGGCCCAATCCCACAAAAAGATAATATTTCTCCTGGTTTCACACATTAAAATAATGCCAAAAAGAGTAACTTGGAATTGTATCATGCATCATATATATCCTGCTCTGGGCTGAATTGTATACCTCCCCACTCCCCCAATTCATACGTTAAATCCCAAACCCCCTAGTGATAGCACTGGAGAAGGGACCTTGGGAGGTAATTAGGGGTAGATGTAGTCATGAGTGAGAGCCCCTAATTTATAGGGTTCGTGTTCTTTAAGAAGACAGGAGAGCCCTAGCCCATTTGGCTCAGTGAATAGAGCGTCAGCCTGTGGACTGAAGGGTCCCAGGTTCAATTCCAGTCAAGGGCACATGTCTGGGTTGAGGGCTCAATCCCCAGTAGAGGGTGTGCAGGAGGCAGCCGATCAATGATTCTCATCATTGATGTTTTTATCTCCCTCTCTCTCTCCCTTCCTCTCTGAAATCAATAAACATATATTTTTTTAAAAGCAAGCAAGAAGAAGAAGACAGGACAGACCGTTTACTGTCCCTCTTCCCACCACATAAGGGCACAGCAAGACAGCAGCCATCTGCAAGAGGGTCCTCGACAGGAACCTGGCACCTTGCCTTGGATTTCCCAGCCTCCAGACCTCTGAGAATTAGATTTCTGTTGCCTAAGCCTCCCAGGCTGTAGTGTTTTGTTATGTCATTCTAAAAGAAGATTAATATACATACTACCATGGATCATATACGTATACTATGTTCACATCCATCCTACAGGAACAATAACACGAACGTTCATCGCAAAAGTTGATAGTAGCAAAGAAAAGGAACGAAGTTCTGTTATTTTCCTAGGGCTGCCATAACAACATACCACAAACATATAAAAGTATTGCTGGGTGGCTTAAAACAACAGAAATGTATTATCTCATCGTTCTGGAAGCTAGAAGTCTGAAATCATAGCAGGACCACATTCCCTCTGACACTGATAAGGGAATCCTTGTAACTCTTCCCAGCTGCTGGTGGTCTGATGGCAATCTTGGGCATTCCTTGGCTTGTAGGTGCAGCACTCTCCAGGCTTCCATCTTCACATGGCATTCTCCCTGTATGTCTTCATATCTTCCCTCTGGCACTGTCTGTCTCTGTATCGAAAGATTCTCTTTTTGTAAGGACATTAGCCATGTTAGATTCGGTCCTATCCTAATTACCTAATTTTAACCTGATTACCTCTATAAAGACCCTGTTTCTAAATAAATTAACATTCTGAGGTACTAGGATTTAAGCCTTCAACATGTCTTTCTTTTTAAATCCTCACCCAAAGATATGCTGAGAGAGAGAGAGAAAGAGAGAGAGAGAGAGAGAGAGAGAGAGAGAGAGATCAATGTGAGAGAGAAACATTGATTGCAGATCAAACCTGCAACCCATGTATGTGCCCTAACTAGAAATAAAACTGGCAACCTTTCAGTGCATGGGACAACGCTCAATCAACTGAGCCACTCAGGCTGGGCAAGACGCCAACACATTTTTTGAGGGCGCTGGAGAGGACATCATTCAACCCTTAACAAAAAAGTCTATCAATAGTAAAAATGGAATTCTATATGCCCATAATGAACCATTTTACAGTCATAGAAACAGAGGAGATCTGTTGACCTGGAAAAACATACTGTCTGGGATATATCATGAAATGGAAAAGGTGAGCATATCAGACCAATATGTGTAATGTGATCTAAAAGGCCATAGAATACTTCTCTGAAATCTGAGGTTTTGTTTTGACACACCATTTGGAACAAAGCTCACCAAAATGTTTAATGGTAAATTGGGGAGAGGGTAGGATTGGAGGGTAAGGTGGTACTTTCATTTTTTTAAATTACACCATTTATTTCCACCTTCACTCAAATTTACCCTCCATTCCAAAGGCATTCACAATGATTTAACTGACAAGTTCTTATCCTACATAGCTCACAGATTGCTGCTATCATTATAGTTACTCATGTATCATTACTTACCTGTAGCAAGTAATTTTTGGTTGTCCATCAAAATCATGACACAACATTTTCAAAGGGTGTTCCTCTATTATTTTTGCCTAAACCAGAGCACAATTGTTAAAAAGCACTTAAATAATCTGACTCGAGGTTTAATTAAGCACTTGGCTCTTTACCTGAGTTTTGGCGGTGTGCTGTGGTTTTAAGTTAATACTTCAGACTGAGCTACCATTTGCTTTTAAAGAGTTTATAAATTCTAGCACATTGGGAGCACTTGAAAACTAATGACACAATTGATTTATGTTCTGGTATTAAACAAATGTGAATTAGGGAGTCTATCGTCCTGTAACCTTGGCCAAATCACTTAAGCTAAAAAAAAAATAAAAACAAAAAAACAAATGTAGCTTCCCCTTTTAACAAATAGGATGAGTAACCTCACAGGACTCTGTCTCACACTCGGTATCTCACAGAGTGAAAGTACATAGAATATTGCAGGCAGGAAGTTTCCTTCCTCGCCCTGCCTCAGTTTAAGACTTCACTAAACGATCAAGAATCAGAGAGCAATCTTCCCCAGAATGTATCTCTACAAAAGGAAAAGAAAAACGGTAATATTTCCTGGAGAAACCCAGGAAATACACACCTTTACCAAGTGTGAAGGAAAGATCACCAGTAAAAAGAGATATCTGTTAGGTCTTTCTGAAATGATGTTAGGGGTATGACCAAAAATGCAGAAGCTCAATCTAATCTTGAAAAAAAAACACCAAAAAACATGAGATAAGCCCCAAATAAGAGGCAGTCTTCAAAATAATAGACCAGAACTCATCAGCAGTGTCAAACCCACTAAAGAAAAGGAAAGAATGAGGAACTGTTAGAGACTGGAGAGGACTAAAGAGACAACAAAATTTTGTATAGCATTCTGAAATAAGAAAAGGAGGGGAAAACTTAGTGAAATTTGAATAAGTTTATTCAATAGTATTGTAGCTATGGTAGTTTCCTAATCTTAATAAAAGTATGCAATGGTAATATAAGTTATTAACATTAGGAGAAGACAGGTGAAGGGTATACAGGAACTCCCTATCTTATACTTGCAGCTTTTTAAAAAATTTAAATTAATTCACAAATAAAGAGTTTAAAAAGAAGTATCAGAGAACAGATTTTTATTATATATATATATATACACACACTAGAGGCCCAGTGCACAAAAATTTGTGCACTCAGGGATGTCCCTCAGCACAGCCTGTGTCCTCTAGCAATCTGAGACCCCTCTGGAGATGTCCACCTGCTGCCTTAGGCTTGCTCCCCAGGCAATCGAGACTAAGCTGACAGCCAGACATCCCTTTGGCAGCCCAGGGGCCCTCGAGGGATGTCCACTTACCAGTGGGGAATAGGCCTAAGCTGCAGTCGGACATTCTTAGCTCTGCTGACGAGGCGGGAGAGGCTCCCACCACCACTGCTGTGCTGGCAGCTGGCAGCCTGGCTTGTGGCTGAGCAGAGCTTCCCTTGTGGGAACACACTGACCACCAAGGGGCAGCTCCTGCATTGAGCGTCTGTCCCCTGGTGGTCAGTGTGTGTCATAGTGAACAGTCATTCCCAATGGTTCTGTTGTTAGGGTCAATTTGCATATTACCCTTTTATTATATAGCATAAAAAGAAAAGGAGGGGATAGATTCCTGTTGCTATGAATTGTGTTCTCCCAAATCCGTATGTTGAAGCCCTACCCCCTAAAGTGACGGTATTTGGAAATGGGGCCTTTGAGGGATAATTAGAGTTAGATGAGGTCATGAGGGTAGGTCCCCAAGAAGAGGAAGATAGCTCTATCTCTTCTTCTCTCCTCACCACCCCTGCCCCCAAGCATGTGCAAAAAAAGAGGTCCATAGCAAGATGGCAACCACTACAAGCCAGGAGGAGAGCTCTCATCAGAACCTGATTATCCTGGAACCCTGATTATGGATTTTGAGCCTCCAGAACTGTGAGAAAATAAATGCATTCTTTCAGCTATCCAATCTATGGTATTTTGTTATGGCAGCCCAAGCTGACTAACAAACCAGTTAAGCTACTAAATGGTCACTGTATATACCAAAGTGACTTTCACTGTAGTGCAAATCTAAAATAACGTTCTATACAGCTCACTATTTCCTAAAGTAGTGCCTTTTATTGGGTGTAGCTGTGTTCCCATAAATAATGGACATTTATTTGGCTCTAAATAAGTCTCCTAGCTCTATCCTTGACATTTACTAAATTCTCATTAAATGGTTATTCTACTGACAATAGAACTTAGGCCATTTGATGTACTGTGCAAAAGCACTTAAAGGCAGATGTGTTTAAGTGAGGCAGCATAATTTTAAGGAGTAATTATAAAAAATAAATGTCAACTGAATCTTGTTATAAATTCGTTTTTATAAAAACAAAAGTAGTTTGAATTTTAACCAAAACTTATGAGCTGCACATCAGCTATAAAACTCAAATCGTATGTCAATACAGAAAGGAAACCCAAGTTAATAAGTGTGTACTTTATACTTGTGCCAATAGTGGGTGCATACACCCCCATCTTCATGTTATATGGGTCATATAACCTCCCTGTCCACAAGCAAAGGCATTGGTAACAGCTTAGAGATCATTCCTCAGTCAGTGGCTCAGAAAGCCAGCATGGCCGTCTACTGCAAATAACTAATTTATTAATCACCCCAGAATCTCAGAGATGTGCTGACCTATCTGCAGCGAAGCTTGATGTACTCATAAGCCTTTTGTCTTGTTTCCAATCTACTTCTAAACTTTGACATTTTTTCCAAATTTGTGTGCAGAGCAGAAATGTGAGCTTCCATAGATAGGCCAATTTATGAATACTACTAAATAAATGGGGCTGGGGGGGTGGGGGGAGACAGCCCTATTGGAGACATACTCTAATGGCGCCAATATCCAGCATTCATTTTCCACCTTTGTGGTACAGCGACTGTAGGACCAGCCATGGGAACAAGGTGTGGGTCCTGCACCATTAACTGGGAAAAGGGGACGCGATTCACACAACTGCAACACTAGGCATTTCTGTAAGAGTGCTGGGTTATTCATCTCTTGCTGACGCAAGGACAGACTACTGAAGCTTTTTCTAAACACATTTTTCACCATAATGACGGACTCCATTTCCATTTCTGCCTCGGCAACTGAGAGAGACTTGAGAGCCACAGAATAATTCGTGATCGTTATCTGTATGCTTCTACATGAGTGCTTATTGTGAAGAATGCAGCTGAAATGCCCACATTAGCACTTACAGCGGGAGACCTACACCTTCCTTATCTCTCTTTTGTGGTTTACCAGTTATCCTCTTACCTCGCAGTGACTCAAAGCTGTACTAGCAGCTAACCTCTCAGTGTACCTCTTTCCTCCTCAAATGAACAGCTCTAAAAATATGAACCAATGGAAGTAGCAGCCAAGAGGTACAGTTTTCAACTTACAGAGTTGGTTGAAACTTTTTTTTAAAAAGTCTTTTTTCATCTGGATTTAATAAGGACAAGTAAATGAATTGATAAGAGAAATGTAACATTAAAGAACTTAACAGAAAAAAGAAATACTGTAAAAATGCAATAAATAGACAGATACCACAACAAAATAATAGTATATTGAAGAGATGATTATCAAGAAGGCAATAGTTATAATTGCATTATTAGTTGGCCTGAGAAATTAGAAGCACTAATTAAGTCAGAGGGAAGCAAGTTGAGGAGAGAAAGGCCAATTTAAGATCGTTACAATTACTTGACAGCAGGTCCTCAAAAAAAACGTTGTTTTGTTCAAGGTCAGTTTTGTTATGATGATGAGGGGGAGGACTCAATTCTGGATGGGGCCACTGTCTGTGTGGAGTTTGCATGTTTTACCCATGTCTGTGTGGGGCTCTGGTTTCCTCCCACATCCCTAAGGTGTGTATATTAGGTGAACTGGCATGTTTGAACGGTCTCAGTCTGAGTGTGGATGTGTGTGCTGCACTCTGTCTGTCCAGGGAGCATTCTCACCAGCCCCTGAGCTGCTCAGAGAAGCTCTGGCCACCTGAGACCCTGGACGGAAAAAGCAAGTTGGAAAATAATCATATTACTTGTTTTTGTTAATCTCTCTGAAATGTGTGTGTAGCTCACATTTATTTCGATGCCTACTATGAGAAGTATTTTGAGTCTTCATTTTGAAGATATTTTTGTGACCAGCCGTATGCCGTAGGAAATTCTATCTTGTTTATATCCATGAGCCTATGATAAAACTGGTTTTGCTATACATCGTTTTGCTTCAGGTTGCAGTTTTCAACAACCTGTCCACGAAGTTGAGGACTTACTGTACTCAGTATTCAAATCAGTCAGTTTTGATTATTCATACCACACACTATTAAGTCATCAGAAAAACTTTTTCGGTGATTGAAACTTTTTTCTTACATTGGTATCTGTTAGTGCAGAGTGCAATGACTGTAAAACAAGTCTCACGTTAGCATTGATTTTAAAGCGTAAACTGGTTTGTATTACCAGGGAAGTGAGAAGGATATTTAAGATGGTACTGACAACAGAAGATCACACTGGCTTCCCAGTAATGATTAAAATAGCTAAAATTACAAAGTGACGTACGACCAGATGTTAGTGAAAAAATAGCCTAAAGTTCGCCTTTTCCGGCTTTGCCCCTGGGCGTACCCCAAGAGTTTGTTTCAGGTGCGTTGCCCATAAATCATTTGGCAGCAGGTGGCGCTCTTCTGTTAAAATCCGACGTACTTTTTTAAAAAAGCTCTCAAGACAGCAAATCCGCTAGCTTCCGACTAACCGTAGTTAAAAGTATTGTTTTCAAATAACAAGAGTCCACTTTTGAGCTTTTCGTTTTATTTAGAGGAGGAGGATGTCAAAGTAGAACATTTATAAAATATGAACGTAATGAGATCCTTGATTTTAACACATGCCCAGTCTCTTCTGAATAAACGTATTTGTCTAACTGAATCATCTCACCAATATTTACTGAGGACCGGGTGTGAGGCACCAACACATACTTCTAGCAGTCGCCCCCAGATATTGTCACAGGAAGGCTCGAAACCTTAGCCTGTGCCGCGTGCGTCTTAAGGGCAGGATAGTTTAAAACAAAGTGAAGGCGATAAAAACCACCCTACTAATCAGACCCCACTCAAAAGTCAAGAATTCACTGTGTTATAAATCACACCTAAAATGTTTGGCACAAGCAACTGAAACAGTCCCAACGCTCAGCCTACATCCCGAAGAGAGAAATGACTTTGTAACGCGCGAATATTCCTACGCAGCAACATCTGCTGGTTTCTCCTGCGCGCCAGCCGTGGCCTCCTGGACAGGACTGTCGGTCTGTCTGCAGCTCTGCAACCTCGGGCTATGCCGAAGGGTGGTCGCTGCCTCCCTCTCGGAGCCTCGCCACCACCGCCTCCCTCTTCATCTCGAATGAGGGTCAAGTCCCCGAACAGGTTCAGTTGCTACGAGAACCACGACGGGACCGTGTCCGCATCGCCGCTTCATACTGGCTTAAGTGTGGCGTTTTTAAAGATAGATGTAAACCAGGAGGAAGCGTGCATCTTACTTTTCCTGAACCCTCCTTGTTTCGGTTTCAAGCTAACGAGGTCTTACTAATGATTATGGGGGGGGAAAGGCCTGTTTTGAACACGTCAAGTCGCAAGTCATTGGCCAGGGCTCTCGCGGCGTGTCCAGGTTTCACGTGGTGCCTCTGCGAGCCACCCAGAGCGTCTGCTCCGGAGAGCCCCGAAACACCTTTGGTCTTTTCTTTCTGGAGAAAGCAAAAGATCCAGCCAGAAGGGCTGGGCTCCAGCTTGTCAAAACCGACCCTGGCCGGAGGCTGCGGGCGTCCGGGGACCTCCGCAGGACGCAAGGATTAAAGGGCCCCGCGATCGCCACCCACTGTCCCCCGCCCGCCGCCCCGGATCGCCACCCCCCTGTCCCCGCCCGCCGCCCCGGATCGCCACCCACTGTCCCCGCCCGCCGGTCCGGGATCGCCACCCCCTGTCCCCGCCCGCGGGTCCGGGATCGCCACCCCCTGTCCCCGCCCGCCGCCCCGCAGCCGCGCGCCGTCGAGGGGAGGGGGAGGAGGAGAGGCGCGCGGCGAGGTCGCCGCAGGGTTGAGCAATCGGCTGTGCGCCCTGCGAGGTGTCCTGGCCAATCGGAGGCCGCCGGGGCCGTGACGCGCGCGCCGGGCCTGGAGTATTTATAGATCGTATTTAAAGAGCCCTGGGGAGGCTCCCGGCTCGGCTGGGCGGCGGCGG
>PVJC01035948.1:0-18092 GCA_004026665.1 Murina feae | reverse complement strand
AAGTGCGTACTCATTTTTCTAGTGGAACTACATTGTACCCTCTATTTTTAGTTTGTTAACAGAAAATGATATGAATTTGTGTTTCCTGATCCCCCCCACCCCACCCCCTTACATTGGCAGGCAGAATAATAACAGATTAGTTTTGGGATGTTTAACAAAATCCTTTTGTTACTTGACAGACTCATTTGTGGCTTTTTTGTGCCATAACAGGTGAGGCAAAGCATGCCAGTGTTGGTGTTTATAATGTCTCATGAACATATAATGTAGGTTATTACAATAACCATGCAGTAGTGGATGCTATTTTTTAGATGAAAAGCAGCTCAGACATTTAAAACACGCGATGTTTTTGTCAGAGGAAGCAGGTCCCCTAGGAGCACGGGAGTTTTGCCAGAGTTCTAAACTGGATCCTCACCTGAGGCCTGATACTGCCTTTCTCTTCTGTTTGTAGGCCCAGTGACAGAGGACTGCCACCCTCAGCTAATGGCTCTTGGGCTTCCAATGGATTTCAACAATGCTCCATGCAACTAACTATAAGTGATTCAAATGCTGCTTGTTTGTGCCCTTACATTTATATCCAACTTATTTATATCTGTTGATCAGTAGTTGGAAAGAAATTATTCTACTTCCTTTTTAAGAAAACATTTCTGTTCTGTTGACAATGACTTACCATATAGATTTTTATCAAATCATTCTTTCCTTCAAGGTGATCCTTTCCTTTGGGGAAAGGTAAAAGTTTAAGCTAGATCAGTGTATCAAGGGCCAAGTAAAATATAGAGATCTTTTTTGATGGAAAGCTAAGGTCATAGATTTGGTAAGTAAGTGTCTATTTCAAGGTGAAATATCCAGGCGGGAAGTAATAGGCTTTGATGGATAAATGGCTTCTGTCATACTTTCACAGGCTCTTTTGTAAATGATGTAAATTGTTGCTTTAAAGAGAAATTTAATCAGTAAAATAAAAATAGGATTAAGCCAAATGGTGAACATCAAAAATATCCATTAAATAATGTTCTAAACATTTTCACATAAGTATACTGCTGCTTTTAAGGGAATGAGTGCTACATACAATTTTTGTCTTCATTAAGCTAGTAGCTCCTACTAGGAAGAGTATGGCACCTTTAGGGTCCTACCTTGTTTCCCCGAAAATAAGACAGTGTCTTATATTAATTTTTGCTCCCAAAGATGCACTAGGTCTTATTTTCAGGGGATGCCTTATTTTTCCATGAAGAAGAATACAGTACACATTTATTGTTGAACAAAAAAAAAAAAGGAAATTTATTACCTGTGTGTCCACACAATGTGCCTGACTCCTGCCCTGTGCGACTCACTGTCTAATTGTGAGTCAGCCAGACTTCGTCAGGGCAGAGTGAGCAGCAGGCAGCACTTGACCTGGCGGCAGTGCAGGTTCTCTGATTAAAAGAGACCTCACAATTCCTGTCTGCTCTGGCTATGCTACAGCTGACAGTAAGCCGTGTGGTGGCGCCTGCCGCTACCACCCAGAGTCCAGAGTTACGGTAGCTTCAGGGGACCTTATTATCGGGGAGGTCGTATGTTTGGGGGTCTTATTATCAGGGAGGCCTTATGTTTGGGGAGGCCTTTTTATCGAAGAGGTCTTATTTTCGGGGAGGTCTTATTTTCAGGGGGATGCCTTATATTTCAGTGAGAGGCAAAACTGTAGGTAGGTCTTGTTTTTGGGGATGTCTTACTTTTGGGGAAACAGGTTATTAATGAATAAATGTTAATAAAAAGGTGCACAAAACATGGACATACAGCTTAACCAATTATTGCAAAGCAAATGAACACACAGCAGCTGCCAGGTAAAGAAACTGAACACTGGCAGCACAGCTGGGTTTTGTGTATTGATTTTGAATCAGTTAAATTTGTCACATCTTTATTAATTCTAATAATCAATGAATCATTTACATTTTCTATACACACTGATGTCCTCTATGAAAAATGAACATTTGGCTCCTTTCTCATTCTTTTCTCTTTCATTTTTCTTGTGCCTTACTGCACGGCCTAACGCCTCCAGCTTAATGCTGAGTAGGAATAACAAGGGCATCCACAATTTCAGAGAGAAATGTCTGATGTTTTGCCATTAACTAGAACGGTTGATTTGTTTTGGTCGCTCGCTAATATTTATCTTGACAGGATGTTGAATTTTATTAGATGTCTTTTCTGCCTCTGCACACCATCATAATGCCCAGTAAATGCACTGAATTACATTGACTGATTGTCTAATGTTAAAACAACGTGGAGTTCTTAGGCAAATCAAAGTTGGGTAGATTGTATTCTTTCTCTATAAATAGCTGGACCCGATGTGCTGTTCTTTCATTTGGAATATTTGAATCTCTGTTTGTAAGTGAGACTGGCCTGTCAGTTTTCTTTCCTGTCCATTTTTGGGACCAGGGTTAACTTGGCTTCAAAATCATTTGAGCAGCATATCCTCTTTTTCTAATCTCTGGAAGATTTTTTATAAGATGGTAGTTGTTTTTCTCTCTCAGATATTTACAACAACTTGCTGATGAAGCCATCTAGGCCTGGAGATTTCTTTATGGAAATATTTAGAATCTGTTAATTTTATGTCAGCTTTCTAAGTTGTGTATGTCTAAGGAGTTGTGAATTTCATCTAAAATTTCAAAAATGTTCCCCTGACCGGTTTGGCTCAGTGGATGGAGCTTCGGCCTGTGGACTGAAAGGTCCCAGGTTCGATTCCGGTCAAGGGCATGTACCTTGGTTGCGGGCACATCCCTAATAGGAGGTGTGCAGGAGGCAGCTGATCTATGTTTCCCTCTCACTGGATGTTTCTAACTCTCTCTCCCTCTCCCTTCCTCTCTGTAAAAATCAATAAAATATATTAAAAAAAATAAAAAATAAAATTTCAAAAATGTTGGTAGAAGATTGTTGTTCTCCCTCCTGTTGCCATGCTTAGTGTCTACAGTATTACCTTCCCTCCTCTTCCTCTTTTCTGATATTCATCATTTGTGCTTTCTCTTTTTCCCCACGATCAATTTCTCAAGTTGTTTACAAACTGGGATTTTTTTTTTTGTCCATCTCATGTATATTGGTGTTTGGTTATAATAATTTATAGTCATGCCTTTATTATTTCCTTCTTTTTGCTTTCTTTGGGTTTAATTTATTTTTCTTTTAAAAAAACATTTTTATTGATTTTTGGAGAGGGAGCAAGGGAGAGGGAGAGAGACAGAAAAACATCAATGTGAGAGCATAACATCGATCAGCTGCTTCTTGCATGTCCCCTACTGAGGACTGGGCCTGCAACTTGGGCATGTGCCCAGACTGTGAATTGAACCTGTAACCTTTTTGGGTGCAAGGATTGATTCTCAACCACTGAGTCACACCAGGTGGGCTAGCTTTCCCCTTTAGAGGAGGGAGAACATATTGACTCTCTAGGGGGAAATAAGTGAGAAGTTGATTATTGATACTTATGATTGTAGGCACACTATTGCATAGCGTAATAAACTAACAAGATTTACCACACACTGATACACATGTGCTCAAACGAATCCGCAATACCATGAATGGCAGTGAAGGTGACATCAAACATTGGCAAGAGAAATACACATAATAGACATGTTTGGAGAGTATCATTGTCACTCAAGAGGTTTCCTAGAAAAGAAAGTTAATAAACCTGATTTTAGAAACACAGTTGGGAACAGCTTGTTGAGGGTAAATGGAGAAGGAAACAGATGTGATATCACCAGCGTGGATGGCCGGGCAGTTAGAGGAGGGGAATGTACATCTTCATATAGATTATAAAACAGGTGTGGGGATGTGATCTGTTTGTGACGGGGAAGTGGAAGCATGCAGACATCTGCTGAAAGCCTTATTCTGCTGAAAGTAGAGCTTTGAGAATCTCTTCAATTGCCTTGATGAGACTTTGTTTTCCAAGAAGATAGACATTGTAACATGTGGAACTTTGGAGCTAATTATTATCAGGAAGGAAGAACTTACTGGTGATGCCGAAGTAATAGAAGACATCTCAGATTTCATTAGAAAAAATAAGGCCATTCCTAGAATAATCAAACATAGGTTAATGTTGAAGAAACCTAGAGTAAAACCAGAGGCAAGTATGGTCCATAGGCAGATATTTATAGAGGAGAATGTGGCTTAACATAAGTAGAGTCCCCCCTCCTCCCTTGGAAATTCTGAAAATAAAATACACATAGGCACAATAAAAAGGAGAAGTATATAAAGAAACCAGTGTGGCTGCCTATTCATTGTTGAGCTCCAGTTTTATAAGGAATCCACTGATGTTAAAAGGAGACTCACATAACAAAAATATAGAGGATGATGGAAAAGCTAAAAATCCAACTATTATAGGATATATGAATATGAGCATAAATGCTAAAGAAACTGGAAGTACTATAGCTGGGTTGAGCCTGTGTGTGGAGTGGTGGTCTCAAGCTGGCCCTGTTTAACACCATTCCCAGATGTAGGTGAAAGGGCACCTCCTTCAAACACACTATTTGCCAGATGTCTAGGTTCTACCCCCTATCCCTTCGTTGGGGTTTGTAAATATGCTGGAAATTTGCAGGGAGGTAATTTGGACGGGGTCACAAAATATCAGGTCATAGATATGGTAGTTTCTCTCTCAATGGTAACATCTTAAAAATTATAGCACAGTGATAGCAGAACCAGGATACTGACATTGATACAGCCCATCAATCTTAACTCCAATTTATTCAATTTTGCTTGTACTAATGTGTGTCTGTGTTTAGTTATGTATTATTATACTACATGTGTGTGTTCATGGAGCTACCATAACAGTTCCATCACCACAGAAAGGCCCTTACATTGACCTTTATAACTGGACCCATTTCCCTCTAGTATGTCCTGTCCAATTCCTGGCAACATTTAATCTGTTCTCTATTTCTAAAATTTTACCTTTTCTTTTTCTTCCCCCCTCACAGATGTCATACAAAGGAAATCCTTTAGTATGTAATCTTTTGGGATTGGCTCTTTTACCCCAGTAGTTTGGTATGTCTTAAGGAATAAAAAAAAGATATAATCTCTATTTTATGGAAGAAATAAATGCACATTCAATTGGCATGTTTTCTTTACTGAAAGTAGTATTCAAAGTGGAAGGCCTAGAGTGGACCATATGCTGCCAAATGTGTATACCGGTTCCAATCTTTATTTTAAGCTCCACACACAAATTTACACTTCCTTCTGGGGAGTTCCACATGGATCACTGAAGAAAACTCAAATGTAACGTTCAAAATTCAATGTGTCACATGTCATTCTCCCCCTCCCCGCCCACAAAAGTATCCTCTGCTCCACCTGTACTTCCTGCCTTAACTATAGGCACTTTCATCCCTAAAATCACTAGCCTTATCTTTATGTCATAGTCAGCATTTCTCACCCCTGCTGTCCATTCACTGAACCTCAGGATCTGATTGTCATTAGCACCTTAATTATTTTTCCTACTGTAAATACCTCTGGGTTGTGCTTCTCTCCATTCCCATTGCCCCTTTCTTAGTAGGGCCTTCAACATCTCTCCTCTAAGCTATTGTTAAGCATCTTAGCTGCTCTCTTTCACTCCCTCTTTCTTAAATCTCTCATTAACCTCATCATTGTTTTAAAGCAATTATCTTATATTCGTTTCATATTGATCACACTCATCCCATTTACTTGGAACACATTTTTCTTTTTCGTCTTTGTTCAAAATTTCAGCCTTCTTATAAATACTTACTCTTTTATTTCTGCTGTTCATACCCAGTTTAGAGCTTTCCTAGGAAGGATGATTTAATTTGAAAAAGGCTGGACCTTTATAGTTTCTAAATATTTTTCAGATTTTAATCAATTAAATAGTGGTTGTTCATTTGGATTAGTTGATTAAAGCATTTAAATTAAGTGGACTACCTCCTGAAGACATTCAGCTCTCTGTAGTTTTTGTTTATTTGCAAACTGTGTGGTTTACTTTTTTCCTATCTAATTGTGCTCATTGAAAAATCTATTTAATTTTTAAAAAGTAACCTACTTCACCCTGTTACAAGTTCATTATTTATTCTTTAACAAGTAATCCTCTACTTCCTCCTATGGTGTAAGCCCATTAGTTAATCTTTGTTCTAGGTCAACGGATCAAGTAGGCATGTCTTCTAAATTCTATTTGTTTCTTCCCTAACTAATTTCAAGTCTGTGTTCTTTGGGCCAGTATTCTCCATGGTAAACATCTGGGCTTTAGGTTTTACTCATCCAATATTGACAATTTTTACCCACAATTTCACATGTAATTTTGTGAATAAAAGTATTTAAGATTGCCTGGCTGGTGTGGTTCAGTGTTTGAACACCGACTCAAGAACCAAGAGGTCAGTGGTTCAATTCCCGTTCAAAACACCTGCCTGGATTTCGGCCTCAGTCCCTGGAGGGGGTCCTGCAGGAGGCAGCCAATTGATGTATCTCTCTCATTGATGTTTTTATCTGTCTCCCTCTCCCTTCCTCTCTCTCTCTCAAAAAAAAAAATCATTAAAAAACATATATTTTAAAAAGTATTTAATATTTTAAAGTATTTTATTGGCCTTTAACCCAGGGGCAGTTCCCAATTATGAACTCAGCTCCAGGCGGACAAACTTTTAGTTAAAGGACCACAGTGAGTGTTTTGTCTTACTGCCGTACATTCTCTGTCACAAGCACTTGGAGCTGCCATGAGAGCAAAAAGCGGCACGACTGAAACATAATCAAATAGATGTGGCCAGGTTCCAATAAAAACTTTAAGCCTCTGGAATGTGGACTGTCATTTTTTAACCCCTGCGTTACGCCATATGGAATCGATCCGAACACCGCATTACCGAGGTTCACAAAGGAACTACATTCTGAAACCTCCTCACAAATGAGTCAGTTGATGCCATCCTCCCACTTGATGATATGCCCATTGAAAATATGCTTGTGTGAACTGGGCATATGTTTTCCTATTTGTTCTCTGGCGTGGTGATGAATAAAAGCTTCCCTGGATGAAATAGATCCATGCTATTTAGAATAAAAAGATAAACATTCTTCTTTATATCACTGCTATGGGTTTTCTGTCTCATGTTAGGTTTCAGACAATTGATTTTGCTATCAAATTGTCCTACAGGATGAATATGCATGATTTAAATATCTCAAATCCCAAGTGATCACTTTTGGCAGATGTCCTCCAACATTTAATTGGCTTACAGCCAATGACCTTTTATCAAGTGATTTATGTTCACAGAGGTATAGTTTTAACCAGCCCGTCTTTAAGAGATCTCTAAGAAATTACATTTTTGAAAGGTAAGCATTCTGTGAATGTTCTATATTATGAGAGGTCCTGTGCTGTTGGAAAAGTTTCCAAAACATTGATTTAAGATATTCCCTGTAATATAAAGTTCTTGGATCTTTATTGCCCACTTGTCCTTGTAGGACGAACCTGGACCTGTTGCCTCCGGCTTTCTCCCTCAGGTGTTATTTTGGCTCATTTTCTTCTGAAATAGATAGTCTTATATTCAAGAACATGTCCTGATTGAATCCCTTTATTTTCTTAGGACCCCAGGAGAACAGGAGGATGAAATTCTTTCTTCCACGTAATTGATCAGTAACACATATGGAGTCTGTCCTTTCTCAATGTCAGATGATTTGAAATTGAGTCTTTTGCTTTGAAATTCTGAGAGTTAAAATCAGAAAATTACAATTCATGGAACATTTCTGGATTGATACCAACGTTTTTTCTGTGTATCAATTTTGAAAAAAAATTTTTTTTTTTTTTAGCGGTAAAGGGTAGCAGAATATGCCATGCCAAAAGATGCCTCTTTGACCTAAGGATAATTTTGGGCTGATTATTTTTGAGAAACAGCAGATAAGAGAGACATTCTGAAAAAAGAGTAGAAGTTTCCATTTTGTAAGGGATATTTACTCTTATAAAGGAAATCATCTGTACATGTGTCTTCCTCTCTGTCCCGGGACAAGAAGGGTGACTAAATCACAGGAAAATCTTATCAATGGAGGAGGAACCTACTTATATCTGCATAACAAATCTTATCCTTGTTTACTGTGCTGCCCTTGGTGACTTCCCATAATTGGCTTCCCCTCTTCCTTCAACATCTTTTCGGTTTATATCTGAAGATAGTGTTTAAGGTGATGACTTGGGAGGTCTTGGGGGAGTTATTCATTTTCCTTGAGCATCACCCTTATATATTAAAAGGTACATATGTTAACAAAACTACTGTTTGTTTTTTTTCTTGTAATCTGCCTATTGTCACAGAGGGTCTCAGCCAAGAACTCAGAAGGGTCTGGGAAAATTATATTTCCTTCCCTACAGAGGCCTGCTATTCCATAGAGACGACCATAGTGCAGCGAGAAAGAAGGGTGGAAAGCACATCTCGGGACGTGGGCTCTCTGGGCCCTCCAGCCAGGAGTCAACCAGATCAGCTCCATATACAGTTTCACTCGAACAAAATTTCTTCTGCCAAAAGTTGCGAATGATTGCCTAGAGACATTTTAATCCTTGGAAGTTAGCTGTCAGCTGTGTAACAGACCTCAAAATAGTAGCTTTTCATAACTGCTCTTACAAAACTATGTCTGGTGTCACTGCTTTGGCTCTTTGGTTGACCGTTATTCAAAGAAATAGTCAAATGAAGCTTATTAATACATGTTTGGTAAGGCTATCACTTAGGACATTGCCTTCTATTTCATATACACTGTTTTTCTATAAATATACATTAAAGAATTTCCCTCTTGAATCAGAAACTTGGACACTCCTATGAAATTGATTTTCTTCATTTCATAAGTATTATGAATTTCACAATTATTAATTGTTAGCCATTTGGAAGGTCCTGAATTTGAACCTTTCCCCTGGAAACTAATTACATGCTATTTGGCATACTTTTTTTATATGTGACTTAGTCTAAATTTCTTTTATTTATTAATTGTGTGCCTCCATGTCCTTATTTACTTTTATCTGCATGATTGTATGTATTTCTCTCAATTTATTTAAATCCAATTTGGATGAAATGAGCTTGTCAAATAAATTCTCTGTTACCAGGCATACAAATCCCCTTTAAACAAAGGAGAAATTTATTCTGTTATTTAACAAAAAATCCAGGGATATAATTGGTTTCAAACTTTGCTTGATCAAGGGTTCTAGTAAATGCCACAAGAATATGGTTTCTTTCTCTCCACCACTTTTGTGTTGGCTTTATTTTCAGAGAAATTATCACCTTGTTTGGCAATAACAATAGGTCTATAAAAGGTATAGCTTGGATAGTTGGTGCACTAGTATTAGTCAGAATTCTCAAGAGAAACAGATCCAATGGAATATATATGTCTCTATATATGTATTCTCTCTCTCTGTCTCTCTGTCTCTCTGTCTCTCTGTCTCTCTCTCTCTCTCTCTCACACACACACACACACACATATGTATATGTATATATGTATATGTATAGATATATGAATTAGCTGGCATGATAAGAGGTAGGCAAATCCCAAGATCTGCAGAGTACACAGTCAAGGGAGCTGATGGTTTAGTTATCCAAATGCCAGCAAGCTGTAGAATCAGGAAGAGCTGATATTTCAGTTTGAGTCTGAAGGCAGGAAAAAAAGCAATATCCTAGTTCAAAGGCTGCCAGAAAGAAAGAATTCTTTCTTACTAGGGGAGGGTCAATATTTTTCTTCTATTCAGGTCTTCCACTGATTGGAAGACTGATTGGAACGCCCTCCCACATGAGGGAGAGCAATCTGCTTTACTCAGTTTACCAATTCAAATGTTAATTTCATCTGAAAATATCCTCACAGACACAAATATTGTTTGACCAAATATCTGAGCACCCCAAGCCCAGTCAAGTTGGCACAATCAAATCCCGAAAGCATCTATAATTAAATGTCATTTGGTGTGAGTCACTTGACTTTGGTAATGTGTTCGTGGCTGGCCAATATTTGAGGCTGGGGAATGGAAGATGTATAATATTTCCTGTCTTGAGGATGATGTCAGCAATATGAGAGGAGAAATAAAGGCTGAGAGTGCAGAGGGATGGTTTTCTGAAATCCAAAGCAGAATACAGCTAACACCAAAAAACAAGTGATGATTGGAGAAAAAAAAGAAAACAAATGTACATTTGTTGAAATGTAACTAAAAAATGTAATGACATGGAGTTATTTTTTCAGTACTCTAAAAATGAAAGCATTCAATTAGCTATTATGGTCTCTGGAATGGTAATTGTACAGGGTGACCATAAAATAATGGGACTGCTTTTTAAAAAAAAATAAAAAAACTTATGTAGTCAAATGAGAATACATTCCAGGTTATTACCTTGGGGACTGACACACATTATGAAAATAACTATCACTAATTGAATGTCTGCTCTTCCAGGAATTTAGAAGTGTAGCTAAGAGAAAACAACATTAATTAATTAATTAATTAATTAATTTTAAAAACAACATTATTTTAAATGCTAACCACCAAAGTCTTCTCAAAATCAGTCTCTTTGGGCACAACAAGGATATCCTTGGGTATAAGAGTAAAAGGTAACGACCCTGATTTAAAAAACACAACAAACACACAAAACCCCAGAAATTTTGGTGGTTGGGAGTGGAGAAGGAGATATAAGGAACATGTTCGGAGTGATAGGAGTAGCTCTAGTAGGAAAGATGGTTGGTAATAGGAAATAACCCATAATGTTTCTAATATTCGTTTTTAAGTCTGTTAATATTCTCTTAATGTCTACTAGGCACAAATGCCTTGCGTGGGGGAAGTTCAGAGAAATTAGAACTACCTGTAGTGTGGCAGTTTGAGAAGAGAGGAAGGTACAGGTGGCAAAATGCGAAAGTGATCAAAGGTTTAGCAGTAACAAGAATTTAGAAGGAAATTTGACCATGTAATGTAAGCCTACATTGGCACAGCTAGTATTCCAGCTCAGATCTGATTCTAAAGCCCATATTCTTAATTTACTTTATGCTGCACTACTTAGCCTTGTTTTATCTAATTTTCAACTGTTTTGTGAGCTTACCATTTAGATTTGACTTTAGTTATTTGGTATTTAAAATGGGATATCAGATTGTCAGTGAATGGAAACAGTGTATTTATTTGCATGATTGGTGCACTGTCTTCCTAAAAGAGAATCAATACAGAAAGCCAATTGAAGTCTAATAGGCAGGACTGATGCCAGTGTCACCACAACTTGTTTTTGTCTCTTACCTCAACGTATCCTTCATGTTGTTTCTCCCCTTACCAACAAAAACTTGTCACCTGTCCATGGAAAAAAGTGCCTTTGAGGAGGGAGCTGTGGGATCCAGTACATACGCCAAGGTATCCGAGAGGAATCTTGTCCACCATGCTTTATAACATTTTATGCATTATTGTTTCTTTATTCATAGCATATTGGATGCTATTTATGATGGGCTGCCTTAAAAATGGATTAACACATCATTGTGTTTGTCATAAATTCTTCCTTTGTCAAAAGGTTCTTTTGTGTTAATAACTATCTTATTATAACGTAGTTTTAAAAGGTATTATAACGGAAAGGAAACCATTTCTCAAATCCCTCTTATCATTTTTAAAACAAAGCTTGAAACATAAGCCATTGACCTGCTCTTGTAAAGATTGCCTTGGGGAATCAGGCTACCTGATTCATAGAATTGACTATAATAGCTTATCCAGTGCCATTGTGTCCTGTCAGACATCTACTTCTTTAGGGACTTCTCAGAAAGCACAGGGCAGATCCCATGGTTTAAAACCAGGCTTAGTGAGTTTCTCAGATGCATTTGTTGGGTTGAAGATTGTGTGTACCCTACATCAAATCTTGTGTAACATGTTATCAATGTCCAATAAGAATTCATCATAAAATTACATAGTTTTCTAGGTACTTATAGTCTTCTGTGACAGAGAAGTCCCGAACCGGGGTATCAAAGAACAATGCTTTGCATAGGCTCTTTGAAGATTCATCTTGTATAGTAAAATAATTTGCTTTGATATTTTTCAACTAAAATAAATATATTAAATTTATATTTCTTTTTAAAAAATACATTTTATTGATTTTTTTTTTTTTTACAGAGAGGAAGGGAAAGGGATAGAGAGTTAGAAACATTGATGAGAAAGAAACATCGATCAGCTGCCTCCTGCACACCTCCTACTGGGGATGTGCCGGCAACCAAGGTACATGCCCTTGACTGAAATCGAACCTGGGACCCTTCAGTCCGCAGGCCGAAGCTCTATCCACTGAGCCAAACCAGTTAGGGCTAAATTTATATTTCTTGTTCTTTAGCAAAGTCTTGAAGTGTTTGGTTTGGTGGCTCAATGATTACTATCAAGGTGACAAGGTTTTTCTGTTCTTTTAATCTGCTATTCTTACCCACTGGCATAGCTGTAGGCATCACAACCTTATACCAATATTACAAGCAGTAAGGAAGGGACAGGGTATAATATTTTATTCTGATGAGGCTTTGCCATTTTATTCAGAAATGGAAGCTCTCTGGTGACTTTTCCTTAAAGCTCATTGGCCAATTTAGATGAATTGACTAATTTAGATGACTAATTCAGATGAATCATGGAGCAGAGAAGGGGCCATTCTTTGTAAGAGTGTAGGATCTCGCTTGCCTTTAGAATAAAAAATCCAGGGCTCTACTAGCAGGGTTAGGCAATGGACAATGTGTGTCAAACAGCCAATGGAGACGTGTGAGGAGGAGTTCAAGGGCAAAACAAGGCTGAAGGAAGATGTGAAACAGTACAGGTAATGCACATGGGTGAGAGACAATTTCGGGTCAGTGAGTGGGATTACAGAGCTGGAAGGGAAAGGTTAGATTGATAAGGGCAAAGTCCTGTGGTGGTTGGCATCAAGAAAAGGAAGTAATTCAATCTTTTGAAAGAGGAAATGATAGCACCTCATGAGGAAATCAATAAAAGGATTAAGAAAAGGTGACAGATACATGAAAGATGTCTCCAAGGGGACTAGAAGATAATTGCAGTCACTAACAGCCTGTAGTCAATGAGATGGGGAGCTGATTTGGAGGAAAGGAATGAATCTAGGCTGAAAACTCATAGGACATGGCATCATTTACCGAGGACTTCCCAAGTGAAAGCACTGTCAGACAGAGTCTCAGAATATGGGAAAAAGAGTGAATAGTTATGCTTTTCCCATTGGAGAAGAGATTAATCAATCAATGCATGGTGTTTAAGAAAATTTTTATCATCTGATTGTGGAATAAGAAGGGCAGGCTTTGGGTGAGGGCAATAGTGACCATGTGGTCTCTTAATATCGTGGGATCTGAGGGGATCTGCAAAGGACTTTAGAGTAAAGGAAAAAAAAGAGTCTATTTTTAAAGATATAGTTTTTGGTGATACATATCTTTCTATACCTATTTTAAAATAAAATATATACTGTAGAGGAGACATACTGAAATATGAAGTAACTAACAACTTGGCATAACTAGGAGTTAGGGAAGGAGGGGAGAAGCCCCTGAGTAGGAGGTGATGAGAACTTCCCAGCCATGCTGAGGGCAGCCCCACATGCAGGCTCCATTATGCCCTTCTCACATCTCAATTATGTGCTTTCACTATGTGAATTCAGCAAATTCACCAAATAATTTGCAGCTTTATACTATATAATATAGGTCCTGCTAAGGGAGAAGGTGCTTGAACAATTTAATATAAAAAAAATCTTGATGGAAACAGGTATTTTTAAAGACATAGGGGGAAAAAACAACAACCCCAAAACAAAACCCTGACACTGTAATCAGATTTAGTGAAATGAAACTGGAACCTCAGGGGAAAACTAGAGATGAGCTTGGAATAAAATCAGAAATAGCATTTTTTCTATTGGTGTGATGAATTTGGTAAACAGCCTCCCTGCATCATTGTGAGGAAAGTCTACATGGAAAGAAATCTGTTTTGATTTCAGACATTTTTGAGAAGGTTATTTTAATTTAATTAATGAGAAATCATAGGTTAATTGCCTCCAGCTTTAATGTGAGGGTATTATGCATGCAGGCATATTTTATTTATATCTCGACTGTTTGATGTATACAATCAATTCAAAAAGGGATAATGAAGAGGTGTTCTGTCCTGTGTGGAATAATAATTAGGGACTCTGCTACAGAATTTTTGTTTTATTAATTGTGCAGCTCAGTAAACATGTTTGACATAATACTGAGAGGCATTTGTCAATTTTTATCAATATTATTTTCTCTGATCATTTCTTTTGCTTTTTCTAGCTTTTTTTCCAGAATCTTTTTTATATCGACTCCATTTTTATAAGCTAACCTTCCCTTCCCTTCCCTTCCCTTTTGGAACCATATTGTTCCAAAAATCCAATTTTTATAAGCTAACCTTCCCTCCCCACCCCCTCTAAAGCCCTAACAGTTTATTTAGAGACTTCAGCCACCTGCTAAATTTGTTGTATTATGAAATTCAGGAAATCCTGTTGGACATCTGGCTGCTGTCTCAACAAAGCTCACCTATGTTGTTGGGGAAATGTTTTTGTTTGTTTGTTTGTTTGTTTGTTTGTTTGTTTTTTATAGATAAGTAAAGACCCTGTCAGGCGATAATGCAGGATAAATAACATGAGTGGAATCTCTATAGTATTCTGGCTATTGTACAATTTGCTGGGCAGTTTTACTCCTGATCTCTGCCAGCTCCCTGGACAATGCTATTTTCTTTACCAAGGATTTGGGCCTAATGTCTCAGGTCCCTTCCTCCCCATGAAGTACAACCCTGGATTCCTCCTTGTCTGAAGTTCAGACCATGTTTCCAGAATTGTTTGCTCAGTTGTATTTTATAACTGTTCTGCTGTGTGCGGGGCATCGGCCAATTCAACAGAATATTTTCTTCCGCTTTGGGAGGGGATGTCAACTCTTAAAGGTTCTCTTGCCTCCAGTGCATATTTATTGATAGACTTGTATTTATTTGCACTTTTTTTTTTCTGGTGGGCAATAGCATGTTTCCAAGTTTTTAGGATTTAAAAAAAAAATCTGTATAGCCAGGAGCAAATTTTAGGAGTTGAGATATGTAACCCCGCATGTGCATGTCTTAGGCCCTCACTTTTTCCCACTTACCTTTAATGACAACCGTTGTTTGCTTTTTCCCAATCCCCAATCCCATCACCTCACTTGAGCCTTTTCCTGCAGCTACTTTTCCTATAGTTCCCTTCCCCAGGCTTTCCATAAGGGCCTCTCAGCAGGTCCAGGAGGCCCTAGTTACGCCATTGCTTCTAATTGCCACGTGACACAGTACTCTGGGGAACCACCAAAGCCCAGGAATGATTCTTCAGCCACAAGAGAGTCACGCCTATGAGACTGATAGAGAACCATATTGTTCCAAAAGTCAAATATGAATTTTACAGCTTTTTCTCCTAATGTCCAGTTCAAACAGAGCCGAGGTGAAAGTGACTATCATAATAACATTCAAATGTTGTCACCATCTGGTGCCCGTTTGGCGTCCCATGTTATATGAGCAGGTGGGCCTTGTGTATCTTTGAGTGGACAGCTGTCCACGTCACAAAAGCCACTGTCACATTTAGTGTTAATTGGCATCTTGGTTGTAATGATCTGTGGAGAAGCCAAAGCTTGAATAGACCTTAGTATATTAGTCCTCTGGGTCAAGGCTGACAAATACTTCTCTTTCTGTCCTCTTTTCCTAATTTCCTATATAATTTCCTATATAAAAGTCTAAAAGGGTTCAGAAAACACACTATCAGTCATTTAACTTATAGAAAATAAAATATGCATATTGTTACACTAGTTCTTCTTAGCTGAGGTAAGAGATCCCCAAAGGAACTTCATGGAAATTAGCCAAGTTCATTTGCCTATTTTGAATGTTCTGAAGATGATTTATCTGCCCTCAGATTTAAATATTAAAATTTTAGAAATAAAAGTAGCCTTTCCTTTTTCTGTTTACTTGTTGTTGTTGTTGTTGTTTTTTTGGGGGGGGGCAGGCAAGTCTAAGCTATAGGTAGTGGCTTACAGGATAATTCAGGGAAAGGAGTCTCATACTCTATGATGAATCATGTAAAATTATGATATTTTGATCTGCACAACTGTTCAATTTCATAAGATTTAATGTAATTCTGATTTTCTGTTTTTAGGGTTTTCTCAAAATACCTATTTTCTAAAGTGAAATATTATTATATCATAAGTTCTTGGCCACCAGGGTTGGTGTTTAAAATGTTTACACCGACAGACTTGAGTGATGACTTTTCCATTGCATTAAGGTTGGTCTTAGGATACTATTGATGCACCTTAAATTAAAATGTCACATGTTGGAGTTAGTTACTTGCAAAGAGTAAGGAGTTTTACTTGTATGATTTTAGTTAGAATGATAAGCCCTCTTCAAAATCATGCACACACATAAATGTTGATGTTTAGAGTCAACTTTTAAAAACAAACATTACTCTTTTAATTGAATACCCACCATGCAGAGAGAAAGAAAACATACCCGAGAAGATAAATAATGTTCCAGACACAATGAAAAGATTTGTGCTTCACAGTCAATAAATTGGCTTGAAGTGTTTGCATTCCAATAACCCACAGGCAGTCTCACAATATAGCCCTTGATCATTAACTGTTTTAGATATTTTTTGTTTTATATTGACATTTTTTGTGTGTCTCTATCTGTATTTTCAGATACTTGGAGTGAAGTATTGATGTTTCCATTATTTTGATTCCTCCAAGAACCTAGCTCTGTGCCTTGCAAATAGAAGAAAACTATAAATACTAAACATTTAGTAAGTGTTCACTGAGCAAAAGTAAAAGACAGGACAGGGAGCTCTGCAAACAAAGTAAAATTTCTAGGTCATATTTTTTAAAATGGAAATGAGTAAAACAAGCCATTTGCACATCAAATGTCTTTAAGATATTGATCTCTGTATCAATACAGAGTGTTAGGATTTGGCATAAATTGAAGCATTCTAAGAGAAGGAAAAGTGAGACTGCCATCTTTTATTCAATCCATTAATTCTGAGACCTTCTGAGTCAGAACTAACTGCACTAACAAATTATGTAAGCTGGATTGGTCACATTACTCAAGTCCTATTCTTTTTATTTGAAGAATATTTGTCACATAGATGTTTAAATGGAAGCAGGGCTGCATATAACTATGACATGGTACTTTGTCAAACAGAGGAGAAAGTTAATCAGGTTGGTGAGTAATCATACACTTCCTTGCCTATCCCATCTTACAGGCTCACAAGAAAGAGACTTGAGAAAAATAGGTCATTATTTTACCTTGGTAAAATAGAGTGAAATCTTAGTCATTAGTTCATGCGTGATATTTTACCTCTTCTGACAATTAGGCAGTCTTTATTATAAAGAAGTGGTTCTATTTAGAGTCTGTCAAATAATCCTGGAAAGAAAAATAAAGTACAATATTTCAATATGAAACTGAATGAATCACAACTGGCATGAGTTAAATAACTAAATTAAAATCAAGTTTTGAATTGCCTTATTTGAATCATCAGCTTAGGGAACTTCTTGAAAAGACAGATTACTACTCTGGAGGCATGGAAAAAAGGAGCACAGAATGTGGGGTTTTGACTTTTCTCATTAGTTCCTTTCCTCAAGAAGCCCAAGTCCTCAGGCTGAAGAGTGTCTCACTGTAGTAGCTTGAGGGGCATGTTGGCCTGTGCTTTCACTCTAGTCAAAGGGCCCAGTTAGATGGTGGGAACATAACCAGGACCGCCAGGAAGGGAAGTTGAGGAAGAGAGTTATGTTAGCAAGCTTAGACTGCAGTACTAGCACAGCAGCAAATGGAAGCTCTGGGAAGGAGGGGACAGTGCAAAACATGACTTGAAATTGCAGATAACAAATGAAAATATTAGAAAAACATCTTGAGATCTTAAAATTTTGAAAAATTAAACAATGGAAGGAAAATAAAACACCAGTTATGAACTCTAGGAAAAATTAAATGCTTTATAAGAAATAAAATATAATCATATGTTATTTAGCTATAGAATAGATAATTTTATGGTAAAAAGTAAGCACTGCTTTAAAATTTCAATGTTTAGGATAAGCCTTTTAGGGTAAAATAGGAATTACATATTTAGGGTTGAAAACAGAATGTAAGTGTTATCACCATGGCAATGTAAAATATAGATAACAGTGTTTGGAGGACCAAAGGTGAAGAGAGAGCTAAGAGAAGA
>PVJC01035947.1:0-17984 GCA_004026665.1 Murina feae | reverse complement strand
CCCAAACTGCCCATTTCCAACTTCAAGCCTTACCTTGTGTTTCTCATGCCAGTTGCCATTTTAAAACTGTCAACTGTGTAGCCTGAGCCCAATTTCTTTTAAAAATGTCTCAATATCTTTAGCACTCTTTGATTTGAATTATTGTAGCATTTCCTTTCTCATCTGCTTATTTTGGCATATAATTATATACTTCTGCATCTTGTTAATTATTATTTCAAAGTTAACCAGGTATCTATAATTAGCTATTTAAATAATAATTACTGCTGTATATGAGTCCTTTTTGTCTGCTGAATGAATGAGTGTAGAGAGAACAAGTTCAAATACAATGAAATAGAAAAATTAAAGGTGATGTTAGGTCTCATGGTTACATAAGTCAAAGAAATATACAACATATAATAGCAACAAAAATATGTCAGGCAATGCATACCAACAGGAAATGAGCTGGATATGTGGTCAAGGCACATCGTCAATATTTCAACCAAGATTTTGACAACATTCTAAGAATGAGAGTAACTTGGACATGGCTGACAGTAGTGAAAAGGGGGAAGAGTGGACAGAGTTCAAATATATTAAAACAATGGAACTGACAGTGTATGCTGATGAATTTGAGGTTAGGATGTGAGAGAAAGAAGGTGACAAGGACAAATGCAAGTTTTTTTTGTTTTTTTTTTTTACCTGAATCATTAAATTAACAGAATTGCCAGGAGTTTAATTTTATGCATATTAGATTTGAGAAGCCCATGAGAACTTCAAATAGAGATACTGAGTGAGCACTAAGGTCTGGAATGAAGGAAGAAGTCCTGGCTGAAGACATAAATTTGGGAATTATCAACATGATTTGATGTTTATGTTGGGATGTGCGTAAAAATGGTTTTATTTTTATTCCATATTGACCAAGTAGAAACCTGAGACACACAAAGTCTGAATAACAGCACAAGGTTCCTCACTTGGTCGGCACAACAGGAATGAGAACTATCTCTTTAGTCTTAGATCAGGAGTCTTTCATTTACAGCACTTGTCATATTTAAATACATCTATACCATCTTATTTGTTTTAGCCTCCATGGCAATACATTCAGCACATGTTTATTAAACACTCACGATGTGCAGGAACTATTCTAGAGGCAAGGGATACAGACAAAACCCTGTCAGTTGTGGAGCTTATACCTTATTAGGGAAGAAACACAAATGAATAAATAAATAGACATATAGTAGATTGGTGGATGATACATGTAGATTTTAATGATAAAACAAAGTAAGAGGGGAAAGGAATACCAGGGCAGCAGAGGTGTTATTGTATTGTTATTTTTTTTTTACAGAATAGTCATTAGAGGTGTCACTGAACTGAACTGAACTGAACTGAACAGAACAAAGACCCATGGAGTGAGAGGCAGCCATGTGGGATTGGGGAACAAATTTTTAGAAGAAATAGCAATTTGAAATGATTTCCTCCCATAAGTCAGTAAATTATAAGAGAGGCCAAATAAGAATTGAGTGAGGATATGCTTCCTCCCTGGCCTAAATGTAAATATATTTTTCAGTAGATAGCTTCATTTATAAAATAACAAATTTAGATCTGATATTATGGGATGAAAAATATACATTGCTCTTGAATTTAAGAACATTAACAACAATAAATTAAACAATTATTTTATTCCAGAAGGTGGAAGCTAGCCTTTGAACCATCCTTTACATGTCCCCAAACCAAAGGATACATTAACTAGACATATATGCAAATATTAATGTAGGCACACTTGCATGTGCTGCCATCTTGTGGCAAAACAGAAAAGTGTTAGTAAATTAATATATTAATGATTACATTTATGCTACTACTGGTTCTCAGTCAACTAAACGTGTCTTCTGGGAGACAAAAGCATGCTTTATAGTTGAACTTTGAGATGAAATACATTTAAATTAGCATTGAATAAAAAATTAAAATTTATAAAAACTGAGACTATATTAGCTTGACTAATAAAACAATTGTATTGTAAAATTACTTCACCACACATAACATTTCTTCTCAATACACAATACCTAATTTTAAGATTAATATCCTTATTTGTAATCCCCAAATCACCCATTAAGCAGATCTTGCCTTTCAATCTTCGATGAATTGCTTTCTGCATATGCTAGATAATATACAAAAGGGTAATTTTTTTTCTTCCCCATATCCATGAATTTTGTAGTTTTTAACTGAGACTTGAACGGACTAATTGCCTAAGTGCTTATGAGCATTATGCTCAGAGGAATAGGATTCCTGGGGAGGGGAGAGATGCTAGAGGAGGTGAATTAATGTGTCATAAAAAGTAACTCCCAGTCACCTGGGAAATTAAAGAATATGAGACAATACCAGTGGTATGTTATGACCTCATTTGTCTTGAGAGGGAAAGTGTTTTAGAGATCGCTCCATTAAAATGCTGAGTCACAGGTCTCACCTTTGCTTCCATCAATACTGTGTGGCCCTGCTCACACCTGATCTCAGATTCATCACTTTTATCTGACAATGGATTGCTGCATGGTGGGTCTCACCCTTCCTATAAGACAACATTTTTATATTGTTAAGATGTATGGCATTTATGTTTGGTTCTACAATGTAACTCCCACACTTGTTTAGCCTTGGTTCCATGTTTAAGTGAATTCAATGCTTATGGCCGAGACAGCTAGCAGTCTTCCTATATCTACCTACCTTGTCCATTGTTGGTAACAGAAACCTTGATTTCACCTGCACACCTGGTAGTCCAGACTGAAAAGTGCATTTCCAAGACTTCTAGAAATGGCTATCTAAACTATAGCCCACGAGAAGGAACCAGAAGTGCTGACTGACTTCTTCCACTAACCTTGTTAAAAGACAGCTAGTGTCCTACATATTAATTTTTAAAAATCTATTTCAAGAAGTAGTATGCATGTTGGAAGACCCCAGATACACTATAAGGTGGGATATAAACCCTATAAAATTTCAGGTTAAGTTTTAGAAGTCCAATAATATGGTGTGTGTCCAGACATGGCCTCCAAAATAAAAGACAAATTACTACTTCTCGAAGCCTGGCACCCTTGTGGGACAGCTCTGAAGGGCCATGCATACTCTTAACTCTCCATTGGGTTGACTGAAACCTCTTTTACATCATCCCTGTCTGACCAACCCTGCTTTCCCTACTTCCTTTTGGTAAAAGAGGAGGAACACCCCTCTGATGCCCTTAATTAAAACCCTGAACACAGAATTCCATTTCTGAGCACTTTTCCAAGAAACCCAAACTGAAGCCCTTTTCAGTATCCACCCCATCTCCAGGCAAACCTTTTTGATTTACAGTCTTCTAAAATGCATTATAAAGTGTATTTGATGCAGAATTTCAACTCCTTGCTATTCTTGTAGTTATACACAATACACAACATGAATATATCTGTAATAATAAAAGCATAATGTGTTCATTAGACCGAACATCCTTCCTTTGGGACAAAGCCACAGTGGACAGGAGGGGGCTGAGACAGAGGTGGCAGAGGCCCCTGGCTGTGGCAGGAGGGGGCAGGGGCCAAGGCCCTTGCATGAATTTCGTGCTTCGGGCCTCTAGTACATACATAAGCAGATATTTAAAATAGTGGACAAAAGCCACAAAATATATACAGATTTATCTCTAGATTATAGACAACTTTTATTGTTCTCTTTCTACTGATTTTTTTCTAAAACAGGATATTATTTTTATAGCATAAAAAATTTTTAATAAAGTAAAAAAACTATCATATGTTTTAATAATGATAATAATAACTACCAGCCAGGAATACTAAATATACCAAATAAATCAGATGGATTTGCAATATAAACCCCACCTATAGTGACTGATAAGAACATTCATTATCTCCAGTCTATTTCTTTCTCTGCTTTCCAAGTAGAGCAGTGAGGTAAACTTTGTAGCTCTGGCTGAGAATCTTTCAACACTCAAAATGGAAAAAACCAAGGAGCTATTTCTGTGATCTCTAATTGTCAAGTGGTGTGTAATGTTTCTGCTGTAATCTGCTTCAAGTCAAGTAAAAGGCAATCATAATAAAAGTGTGGTATGACAGCCATATTACAATTCATTCACTTGGTATTGTTTGGATTAATCGGCACAAATGACCTTTGAGAATTTATCAGAAGGGGATTTCTGGTGGTATCATTATTACTAGGAATTCCGGAATGAACTGCTGATTCTCTTTTTGTTAATGTTTGCAGTTCTGGCTTTTAACCTTAACTCTCCTGAAGTATATAACTCATTTAGTTGGGTCTTTCTTCTTTTTTCTTCTAGGCCCATCCTACACTGCTTTCCAATTTTTGCTGCATTTCTTAAGGGGGAAAAATAAGCTTCACAATTCTTTACAGATTTAAATATAACACTTATTTGGCACACAAGTGGCTCTAACTCTAAAACAGTACATTTGTTTGTTCAGATCTGTAAGTTTACTCATAATAATGCCACATTTTACAAATTACATTTTATTTCCTTTAGTGTTATAAAAGGCTTTAATTTTAAGAATAAAATGTTTTAAAATAAAAACATTAACTAGTCTTAACTATGAAAATACTTCCTTTTCTTTTTGGTTCTTATTTTAGTATATCTTCTCAATAGATCCTTGGTTCTTAAAGGGTTGCCATTTTGGTTTGAATTTTTACTCCGTAGCAATTAGCAGAGGGCCAGTGTCTTGCACATAGATGGTTTAATGGTTATCTGTCTAATAGATTGATAGGCCAAAGATTTATACTGTGATGAAACTGACTATATAAATTAATATTGCCCGCTGTGAGCAAGGATAAACATACTATTTACTTTAGCACAAGCATGTCGAACTTGCAGCCCACCGGCCACAGGTCTTGTCTATTAGCCCGTGTTAGCCTTTGAGTTTGACATACTTGCTTTAGTAACAAGTAAACATATATTCCAATGTTAGCCTGAGCCCATTGTGACTATGTGTGGCATGTTAAAGATGGCCACACATTCTTTGACACTTCTTCCATTGAAACTGAGTATGATATCCATTCCCTTTGAATCCAGGCTAGCCTTTGAATTCTGTGGCCAATGGAGCATTGAAGATAGGACACTATTCCAGCTCTAAATCTAGCCTAAGGAGGATTAACAACTTTCACCTTGGATTTTAGGAGTCGCAGGCCACCATGTAGGAAGTTAGACTATCCTGAGAGACAGAATATGTGGGGAAACCCTGAGGTTACAATGGAGAGGAAGAAAAAAAAATGAATGAATCTATCTTAGACCCTTCCAAATCAGACCAGCTGCCAGCTGAAGTGGCCCCAGTTGATGTCACATAGAACAAAAAAAATTACCCAGTTCAACTGTGGCTGAATTCCCGACTCACAAAATCAAGACATGTAATAAAAAGGTTGTTATAAGCCACTACTTTTGAGGGTAGTTGCATACTTAGCAATTAATAACTAGAACATTCTGCATGCTGGTTAGCCTAGTACAGTCCCAGTTTTTGTCAGTTGTCTAGGCATCCTGTGATAATTTACATTTGTTCTGGATTTTCAATTTCTTCACAAAGTATTATTAACAATTGTGTTAAAATAAGCCAAGATGGGTTTGGTGGTTTCCGTCATGGCCTCATCTAGAAGAGTGTGAGAATTATATGGAATAAAAAGTTTCAACCTGAAACTTAATTTAAATTGAAAGACAACCAACATAGTCCTTTTTCTTTTTCTGAAACTCTCAGACTAAAGAAAACCAACATTCCCCTTTCAAGGTCAATATGTAGGGTGCTTGCTCATGAAGTTCCTTCCCTGGGACATACGCTGCAAGAGATAGGTATATATGTCCTTCTAGTCTCTGGTAGTGTTCAAGAAACATTCTTCACATGCCACAGCTGGCCATGTAGCAAACCATCTACTGGTGTCTTGGTCCTATCTTGGTCTACTAGATAGACAAATCTGTTAAGCCACCAGTTTTACATGAAATACTGTTCATGATAGATGGGGTGAGGGCTTCAGGGGGAAACATGGAAAATTATAGGTTGAGTGTATGTGATTAATGTGTAGGAACTAGAAATGGATTCCTATTATAGAGTAAATAGAGCTTACTCTTTTCTTTTCTGTTAATCTTCACCCAAAGATTTTCCCATTGATTTTTTTTTTAGAGAGAATGGAAGGGAGAGGAAGAGACACAGAGAAAGACACATCGATTGGTTCCCTCCTGTACATGTCTTAAGTTCCTTCCGTTGGCCAGAATTGTACCCAGGACCCTTCAGTCCACAGGCCAATGCTCTACCCACTAAGCCAAACCAGCTAGGGTGAGCTTACTTTTGATGTAGTGGTACCATCATTATTGTTCATGTAAATCTATAATATTTATTTATTCTTTTCAAATTTTAAAATTTTGTAATAAATATTCAGAAGCAAATAACTAAGAAGAAAAAGTAAATATTTAAGGAAAATCAAATGCTGGATTTTCATTTCTGAAGAAAGTAGATAATAAAAAGTGATTTGTACAAAATATTCATTTCTCATCCACTACAGTATCTACAATGTATCACTAACTCATGTAAACCAGAAAACACAAATCTGCTAAAAAAAAGCATCAGCATCTACCTCAAAAATTATTTTAAGAAGACTGTGCCTAAATAAAACAGTTTAGTAGGTATTTACATATTAACCTATGAAGCATGATTTTCATTTACATCAAAAATACTGATTTTCTAAATTGTGTGCATTTTCAATTCCAAGATTTCTTGTGCACATATGAAAGTGAAGCAATAGCTCTGAATGCATCTTCTATTAGCAAAAGAGAAACTTGGTAAACAATTAATTAATGGTCTTTGTTCATCAATGTTATCAGGTAGTTCAAATAGAAAATCAGTTAAATTTATATCAATAATCATACAAATATTTTTCATCCAATTATTGGAATCAAAGAGAAGTGTTTACTTCATTTTTTAAAAGCAAAGCAGCTGGCAGTGTGGATCCTATTGTAAAATTTGTTTAAAAATTCAACACTGAAGTTAAAATGATTTATTTTTGTGGTTAAAATATGGAAACAAGTTTAGAATAAACAAAGTTTTATGATTGAAAACAACAGTCTTAAAAAATTCCACTTGGAATTGGTGGTGGTGAACACATAACTAAGTTCAAACAAGCTTTAAAATTCTACCAATTGAAATAGAGCCATGCCCTGTCTTTTAGATTCTACATAAGTAACATATAGTATTTATCTTTCTCTGCCTGACTTATTTAACTTAGCACAATAACCTATAGACACATCCCTGTTATTACAAATGGAAAGATTTCATTCTTTATTATTATTGCATAATATTATATTGTATGTATATACCACATTTTCTTTATTCATTCATCTATAGATGGACACCAAGGTTGCTTCCATATCTTGCCTATAGTAAATAATGCTACAATAAACATAGGGTACATATATCTTTTCCAATTCATGTTTTCATTTTCTTTGGATAGATACACAGAAGTAAAATTACTGGGTCATATAGTATATCAATTTTTAGGAATCTCCTTACTGTTCCACAGGGGCTGCATCAGTTTGTAGCCCAAAGACAGTTTCTATTTTTAACATATTTAAATTTCATATAGAAATGGAATAAAATTGAGAAGGCCTTCAGTTTGTAATACTTAAGCTTGGCAAAATATTAAAAATAGTTATACACAGAGAAGAATTTTAAATAAATTTTCTCATGGAAAAATATTTGTCAAAGACAGCTTACTGAATGGAGGAGGGGAAAAGCCCCTAAAATATTAAGCAAAAAACTTGAGAAAGTCTTCTATTTAGTAGAACTTATCCTGAGCTTATTAAACATATCAGTATGTGTAGAAAGAGCATTTTATCAAGTAAAACCATCATAGTCTACAGACAAGTCCATTTTAAATTTAGTACCATAAAAGACAACTTTCAAGAAGATTACAAATATATAACAAATTTTTAAAAATAACATTTAATTAAAAATATATTATCTAGAGAATATTAATGATAAAGTATTAAAAGCAGAAATAGCTATGAAACTGATTAAAATATATACATATATATCTATATATCTATACAATAAAGAGCTAGGGTCCTAACACCAATTACCACTGAAGGCTCAACCAGGCTGGAAGTCAGTGCTGGGTTGCCATGGGGTCCCAGCACTGACTGCCTAGAGGGCTGAGGATCAGGCCCGAAGAGAGGCCTACAGAGAGAGAGGCAGGGTCTGATCCGTAGCCTCTGTGGCAGCAGTTGATTAGAACTTTCCTCTCTTTCTCTCCTGGCCTGACCAACAGCTATGGCTCCATTTCTCTCCAGGCCTCCACCAGGGCTGCTAATCAGCCATTCTCTTCTTATCAGGCCCTGTTGACAGGCCCAGAGACACTGACTGGCATAGAAACTGACCAATCAGAACCAAATCTGGGTCAACTGTGAGGAGCCAATAGCTGCCTAGGAGGTGGAGCTTTTGACACTGACTGGCATAGGAACTGACTAAACAGAACCAAATTAGCCAGCAGAGGAGGATAGTTGGGGTTGAGATCTGGCCTGCAGGGAGGGCAATTAGGGGCGAGATCAGGCTGGCAAGAGAGGGCAGTTAGGAGTGATCAGGCCAGCAGGGGAAGACAGTTAGGGGGGATAAGGCAGGCAGGCAGAGAGATTAGGAATGATTAGGCAGGCAGAGGGATTAGGGGCAATCAGGCAGGCAGACAGGTGAGTGGTTAGGAGCCAGCAGTCCCAGATTGTGAGAGGGTTGTCTGACCGCTGGTTTAGGCCCAATCCCACCCACAGGGATCGGGCCTAAACCAGCGGTCAGACATCCCCTGAGGGGTCCCCGATTAGAGTGGGTGCAGGCTGGGCTGAGGGAAGCAATTATTTGCTTCTGTTATTTTATGTTTTCAGCTAATCAATATTTTTCCTTTAATACATATAGGTATATTCTGTTAATTTCAAATAGAACAAATTTATAGATCCATCACAAAACAAAACCAATTTCCTAGTCTATAAATATTTCTAAAAGCTATAGTATTTTAATGATTTTAGTGCCCATGGCTTTCTCTCAAAAGTATCCTAGTGTGGAGAATAACTTATGGTTGCTTTACTAATTTCTAATATGAATTATTGTTTCTAGTCACTTATTTACTTTGCTCACATGATCAGATTGTCCTCATTACTAGATAGTTTTTCTCTTTCCACAAAGCTGAAAATGTCAATTTCCTTATACTCTGACATTCCCCTTCGTTTTCTATTTCTACTACTTTCAATTCCCTGAATATATTTTTTCCCATCTCCAATGTCTTAGACAGTCATTATTGAGGCTCTTTTCTGACATACTAAACTCTTCCTTTCCAAAGCAACCTGTGATCTTTCCCATTTTTCTACATCTAATTCAAATATTGTCTCCTTCCACATTCTCTAAACCACAACTAATCTCACCTCCTTTTTCTTCCTGAAGAGCTTTACTGGATCACATCACATTTGCTTTGCAGTGTACATAACAGTATCCCCAGTTTCTTCGTTTACATCATCATGTCTGAAACACCATAATTTCTGGTTGATCTCTGCTTTCTTCCCTTCCATCTCCTCCGGCCTATGGTACAGTGGTTAAGCCAGATGGTGCTCTATAAAGTCTGTTTGACTAATGCTATTTTTTCTGTAAATATTTTTCACTTATCTCTCTTTAATCGTAATCAATTTTATTTTTAATGCATTACATGTTCATATCCTTTCCACGCTATTTCTCACCCAAACTCCTCATTACTAGTATTTGAGGGTGGCCTTCTAGGTTTTTTTCTCATAAGTGGAAACATTTTATCTTATTCATCTCCTCCTTTTGCTGCAAAGACTAGTCTTTCATGTTGCAATTCTAATGCTTCTGACAAAAATATGACCATTTCTTCTCATTTTTAAACCCTAGTATTTCTCACCATAAAAATAACACATTATCTCTTTAGATAATGGGTATAAAGGAAAAAAATACAAAAGTTGACACAAATAGTCAGAATGATAAAACCATGAGTATTATCAGTATAAGGAAGCCAAATAGGTAACAACATTCATAATATACATATATAACCATGTTTATCAAATGCTTATAATTACAACTCTTCAAAGAAAGATATGAGAATTTGTTTAGTAAAAAATAGAGCATTTCTGGTAATACAAAAATTGCTTGGATTTTATTTATTAAGAGCTTTTTAAAATACTTGGCTTGCAATTAAATGTCACTTCCTTCTGAGGTTCTTTGATTATTATTAATATTTGAAGCTCTATAAGGTAAACATGACTATTTTTGCCTCATATGTTTTACCCAAATATAATGCCCCATGCAATAAATATATATTGAATGAATGTATTATGTAACTTTGTGTTAAATAGACCATAACCTGATGTTATGGTGCCACTATGACTTCCTTTTTACATTACCTTCCCTTATGTCATCCCTCTCCCTGCCCCTCAGAGTCAGCTCCATACAGCAGACATAGTTAGCTCAAGCTCTCAAAACAAACAGACAGGACTGCTTAATCATGTGCTCAAGGACCCACAATAATCATATAACTTTAGTAGGCAAATACGTGGGCCACTGCATACAAAAAAGATGGTTACATCAGTATTGCTCATCTCCATACACTATTTTATGACTGACATGTATAGAGATGAACATATTTTTTTAAATAAATAAGTATATGTATACTAGAGGCCCAGTGCGTGAAATTTGTGCACTGGGGGGGTGGGTTCCTCAGCCTGGATTGTGATAGGGCACAGGCCAGGCTGAGGGACCCCACTGGTGTACGATCGGGGGCCAAGAAGGGCCAGTGTGGGAGGGACTGCAGGAGGGCTCCAGGGTGTGTCTGGCCCATCTCACTCAGTCCCTATCGGCCAAACCCCAGCAGCAAGCTAACCTACCAGTCAGTGTTGGTCCCCTGGTAGTCAGTGCATGTCATAGCGACTGGTCAATAAGTCGACTGCCCCCTAGTGGTCAGTGCACATCATAGTGAGTGATTGAGTGGCTTTAGCATATCATCAGCATATTACACTTTGATTGGTTGAATGGCTGACCGGACAACTGGACACTTAGCATATTAGGCTTTTATTATATAGATGGAAATATATATGTGTATTGGATGGGTGTGTATGTATATATTGGAAAATCAGTAATCATATATGTACTCATCACTCAATTCCCTTCTCTTCTCTTATTACCTGTTGACTCCAGACCCTGCTTCATGAAAACTGAACTCTGCCAACTTTTAATTTTTTTATTTTAATTTATTTATTTTTAAAAATATATTTTATTGATTTTTTACAGAGAGAAAGGGAGATGGACAGAGAGCCAGAAACATCGATGAGAGAGAAACATTGATCAGCTGCCTCCTGCACACCCCACACCAGGGCCTGTAACCAAGGTACATGCCCTTGACCGGAATCGAAATCTGGGACCCTTCAGTCTGCAGGCTGACGCTCTATCCACTGAGCCAAACCAGCTAGGGCGCAACTTTTTATTTTTTAATGTGTTCTTCCACTCTCTTTTTCAACCACTGACCCCACTCATTCTTTTCTCATGACATATCAGGATATCCTGTTTCAGATCAGATACCCAGTTTCACCTCCTCTGTCTCCCTAGTCTTGAGCTCCCTTCACCTTCTTCCTCCTGCTCTTGCAAGTGAAGGATATTAGAAAATGATTTGTACACATAAAAAATTGTTATCCCCTCTGAGAATAAAATCTCTAATAGTGGAGTTTCATTTATATAAAACAGACTGCTAGAGGATAATTTTGGGAGCAAGAAATATTATTCAAATAGTGTAGGCAGGTACCCTCTAGCAACCAAAGACAACCCAGGTTTTTTCCTCAGTGGTGCTGTTCTTATATTTTTTTAAAAGTCAGCCAGTAAAACACACAAGGAAATGTATCTTTTTAAAGTTATCCAACTGTTTTAAAAGAAAGAACCACACCCTTAAAACTAAACATTACAGTGCTTACTATAGATTTTTTCCCTGCCTTTGGAAACTACCCAACTATTTTCATATGGTGTTTAGTAGTCGTCCTCCACCCCCATGATTGATGTGGTTTGAATGCTAAAGTTATAGTTCCCTTGTCATCCAAAGTGATTTCCCAAGATGATCTGTTTCCTCTCAAACTTCAGACATTTTAACTCACACTCTGAAACAGCCAAGGCAGTTCTTATGAAAATCAAATTAACTTACCATCAAGGATATGTAAAAAAAATTTTTCTGGATCCTAGTCAGTGTTCTTAGATGTTCCTGGACATGACTGGAGATCTAAAACATGTTCTAACTATAGTCACTATGGAAAACAAATTCTATTTATTTAAAGTTAAAGAAGATTGATTTTAAACATCCATTCCCCACCCTGCCCCCTCTTAATCATTTGAGTTTCACTGTGACTACATGCATCAAACAAAAGGAAATTACTCCCTGGAAAACAGAAAACATGTCTTCCACTATTTTATCTTTGAAGAGCTGGACAGTTCATATAAAGAGCCTTGCTTTGGACTGAGTTGCTCAGGCACAATTCCTGATCAACTGGGATGCGTGTCTAGTAGCAAATGCGAATGTTTCTAATGTTCTCTTATCAACATTTTAAATTAAAATTTAGAGATAAGAGTTCCAATCTATATATAAAAGATCAAGAAATGAAAAAGAATTCACACCATTCACTTTGTAAAGATGAAACTGAAATTTGTAGAACCGTCAGTTCCCTGCCTCCACCCATCATTCACTCTTGACCACACCTGCCAAACATATTCCTCCTCCATTTATTGTACCACCTCAAGAAACCAGCTCCTTATTGCTTAATCAAATACCAGGACATAAATGCTTGAGTCTAATCTTTTATTCTATATTTGCAAAGATACCATGTTCTGTTGTCATTGTCCCATGTTAGTGTTTCTAGAATTCCTCCACTTTTCATCATTCCCATTGCTCTATTTTACCCAAGGCCACTGTCAAGTTCTCTGTGAGAGAACCGCCATCTGATTTCTGTAGCCACATCTCTCAATAGATGTTTCCCTCGTCTTCTTCACACCCTATCTTCAACAAAGTTGATATACTGTCAGGTCCCAGCATATAACATATTCACTTTTACCCCTGGACTTTGTGAATTCGATTTCTTTTGGTTGGATTCTTCTCCCTAACCTACCTCTTTTTGTCTTCTGTTTTTCTTTTGAGGATTAGTTAGCTAAGTAATTAGCCTTCCTTACCCTTTTCACCATCCAAGTCTGATAAATGTCCCTTCTCTTTGGTCTTTCAGCCAAAAGAAAATTTAAAACAAACAAAATCAAACTGATTTTTTAACTAACACAGTATAGTTTTATCATGATAAAGATATTTTTTTCCCAACAGAGTTCACGAGTTACTGAAAAATACCATGTACTTATTTTTTTTTTATTATACCTTTACATCCTGAGGCCAGGGTCACTAAGTAATGCAAAGAAGTGAAGCTGCAAGCCACACATAGCACTTGATTAAGGCAATGCAATGGGCAGAATCTTGTAGACTGCCTTACACCACACTATTCTTAAAGTCACGTAATTTATAGACTTGTTTATAAAAAGTACAGATCTCCATAATTCAGCATCTTTTCCTTCTCAATTTACAAAAGAATGTGGATGTTTTAACTCATTAGAATTTAAGTACTTAGTCCTCTTTGTAAAGATTTGTCTCTACAATTGTTTTCCTCTAAACCAAAAGGCCTGCTATATATCCTATAATTGTGACATATGTATATGGCTCACTACAGGATACCATTTTTTCTTTATGAGTTTTTCTGTCATTACCTAAAATTGCAGTCATTCAAAAAGATTTGTGGACTAACACAGAGACAAATGAGTTTAGCAAATTTGAAAAAGAAATTTGATTTTCAAAATCCCCTACAAGAGCAACGTATAAATAGGATCTAAAAGTAATCAAAATTGAATCTCATACCCCTAGGCACTGCAAAAGATTTAATCTCCCCCAATTTTAGTGACTCTCCATCACTTTGTGTCCTTCCAGTCTCTCTGCCTTGCCTTAAGAAGGTACACGACATTCAAATTCCTGTGAAAGATTAATCCAGCTTTAAATAGTACTCTTTTTCTATTTGCTTTTGAAGAGAGGCTTAATTAAAAAGAATAAGTCTTAGGAGAAGCTAATTTTGGAAAGGAGCCTTCAAAAAACTAAATTGTCTAAGCAAGAGGTACACTCTCTCCCAGAGTGGCAGATGGGTTAGTTTAAAAACTGTGCTCTATATTAGAAATTCTATTAAATGACATGAATTGATATTTTAGATTAATCAAATATTTAAGTCAATGAAGTGTATACTTTTTATAGTAAGACTGAATTAAAGTAAAAGAAAATATACTCAATCATTAAATCACTGATTATTTTTAATCTTTCTTTTGATTATGAAGTTACTTTAGAGTCTTGTAGGACCTCAGAATTCTCATTAATAGAAAATTATTGCTCATGTGGACTAAATACATTTTTATCTTGTAACACAAAAATTAAGAGTTGATTACTTAGTAATTTTACTAAAGACATTGATTATGGTTTGACTTTTATATACTCTCTTCTAACAGCTGTTGGAGAACAGTGACCTTGTTTTGTATTCATGTGACCCCACCCCCCCACCTCTTAGAGTTCACTGATCTTTGATATGTAGATTAATGTTTTTCAGCGAATTTGAGGATTTTGATTATTATTTTTTGAGCTCTTTTCTGTCCTCTTCTTCTGGTACTCCCATTTCACATATATTGGTGTACTTAATTATGCACATTTCTCTGACATTCTGTTCATTCTTATTCATTCTTTTTTCTCCATTCTTTGGGTTGTGGAATGTGGAATGATTTATATTCGGATTCACTAATTCTTTATTCTGCCAGTTCAAATCTACTGTGAGTCTCTCTAGTAAAACTTTTTAGTTCAGTTATTTCACTTTTTAGTAAAATTCAGAATTTCCATTTCATTAAAAAAAATCATTTCAGTCAACAGCCTGAGGGAGAACAAAAATATCAATAGAAAGATGCCTGAGAATTTATAACTAAAGGTGTGTCCTCAAGCAGATTTTGAATCAATTGTACATTCCTGTATGGTTCAGAAATACAGAAGCTAGTATATTAGCATGAAAATACTCAGGTTATCCCTTTTAGTAATGTTCAGTGAAGAACAAAGTATAAAATTAACTCTGGAGAATCCTCTCCCTCAATCCAGTCCCCGTAAGATTTCCTTAAACAAAACTCCACCCAATAAAAGCATATTGTCCAAAATTGTAAGTTATAGGAAAATATAAGTTATAATAATTAAGTCATTAAACATAACAGACAGCATATTTACACTCCAAAGTAAACTACGGAATCATCAGTAAATAAAAACATTAAAATGTTTTACTATTTAAAGAAATAAAAATAAAGAAAGATATACTTTAAAAAATACCAGCTTGAGTCACAAAAATTAAAGAAAATTTCTATAAAATTATAAAAGTAGTCACTGAAATGAAAAAACAAACAATCAATGGAGTTAATAACATCAGATATAACTAAAAACATAATGAAACAGACACAGACCATGGGACAGAATAGAGAACCCATAAATATCTCTATGCATATACAGTCTGTTTTATGCAAGTACCATATTCCTGTTATTACTATAGCTTTGTGGACCCTGAGATAATCTGTTAATGTAACTTACTATATTAGTAGCCTAAGGGAGAAAAAAATCATATGACTATTTCAATTAGATAAAAGTTAATCTTTGTGGCCCTGACCGGTTTGGCTCAGTGGATAGAGCGTTGGCCTGCAGACTCAAGGGTTCTAGGTTCGATTCCGGTCAAGGGCATTTACCTTGGCTGTGGGCACATCTCCAGTAGCGGGTGTGCAGGAGGCAGCTGATCGATGTTTCTCTCTCATCGATGTTTCTGACTCTCTATCCTTCTCCCTTCCTCTCTGTAAAAAATCAATAAAATATTAAAAAAATAAAAACAATGAAATAAATTATAGTTCTAATGTCATTGCCTATAATGTAGTTATAGCAAATAGAAAATAGAAAATATGTATACACACAAAAACTTAAGAGACATGAAGGAAAGAATGAGAGAGGCCAAATTACCTCTTTGTTTTAAGAAGAAACAGAGATGATAAATTAAAGGCAATATTAAAAGATAATGGTTGAGAATTTTTCACAATAGAGTAACAAATTTAGTGTATTCATAAAATACACCAAATCACAAGCAATATAAATAAGACCGAATTCACAACTAAACACAATATAATTAAACCAGAATATTTTATAACTATAACAATCTTAATACTAGTAGAAGCCAGATAGAAAAGATAGATACCTGTGTGTATGTGTGTGTGTGTGTGTGTGTACATAAAGCTTGAGAGTAGAAGCAAGAAAAACAATACCCTCAAAGTGCTGAGGTAAAATAATCATCAACTAAGATTTTATAGCCCCCAAATACTATCTTTGAAGAATAAGAATAAAATTATTGTATATTCAAAAGAATATTGAGAACAATTTTCACTAAAAGACTTTTACTTTACAAACTAAATTCTCCTAGAAAAGAAAAGCTCAGGCAAAATAAGTAATGATGAGTGAAGGAATTGGTAAATTTGTGGTTATATTTACAGAAGCAATAATTGTATAAACTCTAAAAAATAACAGATAAATTAATTGAGTGAACTTAATAGAGATAATCTTCCAAGTTAATAATATTTGTACTCTAACTTACTGTTCAAAGATAATTATTGAATTTTTAAATGATCTGTAAGTAAGTAAAAATTTAAGAATAAGCATAAAAAATAGAAATAGAATATACACCGAGTGGCCAGATTATTATGACCACCTGACGTTTGTAGGCAAATTAGCTATAATTTCACACTGAAGTTGGTAGAGGGTCAGACCATTATAAATAGGGAAGCAGGTTGTTTACCACCACAGTAGAAGTGATTTTTTTCTGAAGATATGGGTAAACAACATGATTTAACAGCCTTTGAATGTGGGATGATTGTTGGTGCTCAGAGCCATGGAGCGAATATCAGCAAAACAGCCAAAGGCCTGTTCGAACACCTTTGCTGTCTACAGTTACCAAGATAAACATCTCCAATTCACACAGGAACACAAGGATTGGACAGTTGAGCACTGGAAAAAAGTCATGTGGTCCGATAAATCACATTTCCAGTTGCATCATGCAGATGGCAGAGTGAGAATTTGGCGGAAACAGCATGAAAATATGTACCCCACATACATGAGTACAACCCTTCAAGCTGGTGGGGGCAATGTTATGGTTTGGGGCATGTTTTCTTGGCATGATTTGGGCCCTTTAATTCATGTGGAACAACGTCTGACTAGCACAACATACCTAAGTATCACTGCTGATCAAGTTTATCCTATCATATTAATGGTGTATCCCAATGGAGATGGCTTCTTCCAACAAGACAATGTGCCATGCCACAGTGCTCGTAATGTGCAGGAGTGCTTTCAAGAACATGAGGGAGACTTTACCTTGCTTAGGTGGCCCCCACAATCACCAGATCTCAATCCAATTGAGCATTTGTGGGGCGAAGTTAAAAGTTCCATTAGGCAGCTGGTTCCACAACCATCAAACTCACAGAACTGGACAGAGCTATTCATCAGGCATAGTGTCAGATTCCTCGCATCACCTTTCAACATCTTGTGGAGTCAATGCCAAGAATTGCCGCAGTATTGAAGGCAAAAGGTGGCCCAATGAAGTACTAATGGGGGTGGTCATAATAATTTGGCCACTCAGTGTATAGCTTCTAAACCAATAAAGGACAGTAAGAGAATAAAGAAATCTTGATCAACCCAAACAAAATTTATAAAGGAAAAGTATTAAGTACAGAAATAGCAAGAAAGATGTCAAACAAAATGTGATAGTAGGCAAAGCCAAAACAAAACAAAAAACCCAACCCAATAAATGTAATTAACCTGAATTCAATATATATCCATTCAAGAACTAGACTTAAAACATAAAAGAACTTAAACTTAAGTGTTAAAAAAAAACAGGTACA
>PVJC01035946.1:0-17979 GCA_004026665.1 Murina feae | reverse complement strand
AGGTGTCAGGTGTTTCCCTATGCTGCCATATTGGTTTCTCCTCCATAATATTTTCTTAAAATCCTTTGTTTTTCTGAGTTTCTTTGGTATTTCAGTTATTATTCTTCCCCTTTCATTTCTGATTTTATTTACTTGGGCCTCTTTTTTCTTGATGAATCTGGTTAAAGGTTTATAAATCTAATTATGTTGTCAAAGAACCAGTTTTTTGTTTCATTGCACTTTTGAATTGTCTCAGGTAACTTTCGATTTCTTCTCTGATCTCATGGTTAACCCTTTCATTTTTCAGTAATATATTTAGCCTCCATGTGTTTGTGGTTTTTTTTTTATTGTAATTGATACCTAGTTTCATATCATTGTGGTCAGAGAACATGTTTGATACGATTTCAGTCTTGAATTTATTAAGACTTGTTTTGTGTCCTAATATGTGGTCTATTCCTAGTGAATGTTCCATGTGTACTTGTAAAGAATATGTATTCTGTTGTTTTAGGGTGATATGCTCTGAAAATATCAATTCAGTCCACCTGGTCTAGTATGTTGGTTAAAGTCACCATTTCCTTGCTGATTTTTTTGGTTTGGAAGATCTATCCATTGATGTCAGTGAGGTGTTAAAATCCCCTAGTGGACTATTTCTGTCTTTCCCTTTATATCCATCAAGATTACCTTTATATATTTAGGTGCCTTTATGTTGGGTGTGTAAATGTTTATAAGGGTTATATCATACTCTTGTTGGATTGATCCCTTTATCATTATGTAGTGCCCTCTGTCTCTTATTACAGCTTTTTTTGTTTGTTTTTAAATTATTTTAAAAATTGATCTGAGAGAGAAACATTGGATCAGTTGCCGCAACCAACTGAGCCATACCTGCCAGCATGAAGTTTTCTCATTTTTTCCACATTTTGGTTTCTCTTTGTTGCTGTTATTTTGTCCTGTAAATCGCTGATTCTATTTTTTGCTTCATTTAACTTGCTGTTGATTCCTTCTAATGTATTCTTCATTTCCAATATTGTTTTCTTTATTTCTGACTGCTTTTTTATGGTTTCTGTGTCTTTTTTTTTTTAATCCTCACCCATGGAAATATTTTCCATTGATTTTCAGACAGAGTGGAAGGGAGGAAGAAGCGGGGGAGGGAGAGAGAGAAACATTGATGTGAGAGAGAAGCTTTGATTGATTGCCTTCCACATGCAGCCTAACTATGTACTCTTGACTGGAATTGAACCCATGATCTGGTCCCTGGGCCAGTTTAGTTCAGAGGTTAGAATGTTGTGTTCTTTTTTAAAATATATTTTTATTGATTTCAGAGAGGAAGGAAGAGGAAGAAACATCAATGATGAGAGAGAATTACTGATTGGTTGCCTCCTGCATGCCCCTCCCCACCCGCCTCCTACTGGGGATTAAGCCTGCCACCTGGACATGTGCCCTTGACTGGAATCAAACCTGGGACCCTTTAGTCCACAGGTCGACACTCTTTCCATTGAGCCAAACCAGGTAGGGCTCTGTCTTTTTTTAGTGCTTACTATCTCTTTTAGGTCTCACTGATTGTTCATTCTTTACCTAACTTCCTTGAGCATTCTTATAACCATTGTTTTATGCTCTGCATTGGGGAGCTTGGTTGCTTCCATTTCATTTAATTATTTAGAGGAATGACTCTTGTTTTTTCATTTTGGACTTTCTTTTTTTCTTTTCTTTTTTTTAAGAGAGAGAGTGGGAGCCCGAGTGAGACAGAGAGAGACAGACATGGATGTGACAGAGACACATTGATTGGTTGCCTCCCACATGAACCTCAACTTGGGCTAGGGATTGAACCTAACAAATCCAGGTACGTGCCCTTGACAGGGAAATCACACCCACAATCCTTCAATGTGCAGGCCCTAGTCAGGGCCACAATTTGTTATAGTAAGAGTATGTGAAGAATTTGCCTGCACATTAACAATGCACTAAAATAGTTATTTTAATGTAAGCGGGCATTTTCCCGCCACTGTGTGGTAGCGTTCAAAACACTTTCCTTTGTGCAGGGGTACATTACAAAACTTGCACATGTACCGCGTTTCATTGCGTAGTTTATGAGCGGCACACACACGACAACGACGTAAAACATTTTTATTTTTGCCGGTTCCAACTAGAGGTTCCAATGTATGTTTCCTCATGTCCATTGACAGTCCCTGGTGGATCCGATTTTACTCGTTTCCCGCAAAAAAATGTGTTAAAAAAGAAAATATATTTGGGCTGAAGGCAATAAATGTTAGTAAGATTTGCCTATACTCACTCATCTTGTATTTCAAATATAGTAGATCCTTAATGTTGTAAGTACAAAAGTTGAAAATAAGTTTTAAAATTTCAAATTCACAAATACCGTCACAAATAAGTTGTCCTATAAATAAAGAAAAACTGGAAAGATGACTCCAGTGAATATAACATTTATAAGTTCAGTACTATATTGATAAAACTATTGAAATGGGATCTGTTGCTAAAATTTATGTTAATCATGGGCTTACTCAAATTTGAAGATAAAAAAGTATTTAGCTGAGACAGTGAATCCCACAAAGCTACATTGGTTAAAGATGTTGTGGGGTCAGCCAAACTCAATAGATAACGTGACTCATTCTTTTCGTACCATCCTTGTAGCATGAGTTTAAAATTTATGCTTTGGCAGCGTTACAAATTACTGTGTTATTGCTATTTGTATGGTTTCCAATAATTAAAATTGCTGAAGATTGCCCTAACCGGTTAGGCTCAGTGGATAGCGTCGGCCTGTGGACTGAGGGCTCTCAGGTTCGATTCTGATCAAGGGCATGTATCTTGGTTGCTGGCACATCCCCAGTAGGAGTTGTGCAGGAGGCAGCTGATCGATGTTTCTAACTCTTATCCCTCGCTTGATTAATGTTTCTAACTCTCTATCCCTCGCTCTTCCTATCTGTAAAAAAATCAATAAAATATATTAAAAAAAATAAAACTGTTGAAGATCAATGTGTAGATGTGAAGGGACTAATTATAGTGGTTTCTAAGTGTTCAAGGATCAGAGATAGGCCAGAAAGTATATTCTGAGAAAATAAAACCCCATTTCCCATTTGAGACTGTTACTTCATAGTGTTTGAGGTAGAACATAAAAGAATCTATATATTTAAAAGCTTTCTGGATGATTCTGATGTATGCTTGTTTATGAACTTTGGTTATACTATTAATTGTTAGTGTGGCTTACATAAATAACTTTTTGACAGGTAATATTTTCATATCTCGAACCTCAATCCCAAATGCTGCCTCTGAAGATGGAGATGAAGATGAATGGATATCTAACAAAGTTATCTTTAAAATAGGTAAGAAAGAAAGACACTCAGATTATTACTATAAAATAAAGAGAGGAGCTGTTGTGTTTTAACTCTTGGCTGTATCTTTTTTCAATACTTCTAGGTGATCTTGGGCACGTAACAAGAATCTCTAGTCCACAAGTTGAAGAGGGTGATAGTCGTTTTCTTGCAAATGAAGTTTTACAGGAGGTAATTTTTCTCCTTTAAAAATACCATTTGTTTTGCAACACCATTTGCTGGAAGAATGAATATAAATGCAGATGTATTAAAATTTTAAGCTAGTAGCTAGTAGGATAGTAATAACAAAATAGAAAGTCTACTAGCAAGTCAGTAAAGGCAAGCTTATAATATTCAATATGGTAGAGTTGTGGTAAAAGAGAAGTTTCCATACCCTACTGGTGGAACTTTAAAATGGCACAGCATTTTTGGAGAGCTAAATATTAATATTTATCAACATTTAAAAGTCAAGTCCCTTTCATTCAGAATTTCCATTTCTGAGAGTCTCCTATAGGAATATTTCTATTCAAAGAACAATGCAAAATAAATAGTACAGGAATGATTAAATTAAGGCTAATATAGTTAATAGTAGTGTTTCAAAAGTGTGATGAAATATTTCTCAGTAAGAGTTTTGAATGGAAGTAGAACAAATAAATTATGATCATTGCTCTTTTTGTGTATATTTGTGTCTTATGTGTATTTGTAACTTGTCATGTATGTATGTTTTGTGTTTTCATATGCATGCTCTTAGAGGGATAGGAGTTTCTTCTGAGATTTGAATTGGGCTAATGACAGGAGACATTCGCTTTTAGAAATGTTTTTACCAACCTCTCCACCATAAAGTATATATTACTTTGTAATTAGAATAAATTCCCCAAATTTATTTGTTCTGACTAGGTCCTAAGCTCAAATGTGGCATTGAACATTGTAATTCAGTCCTGTTTGTCACCTAAATCATTATGAGATATAATCTTACTTTATTTTGAGCATTTTTATATTTCCTTTAAAATTTTTATTTTATTTTACAGAACTATTCCCATCTACCAAAAGCAGATATTTTTGCCCTTGCTCTCACAGTGGTATGTGCTGCTGGTGCTGAACCTCTCCCCAGAAATGGAGACCAGTGGCATGAAATCAGACAGGGTAGATTACCACGGATTCCACAAGTGCTTTCCCAAGAATTTACGGAGTTGCTAAAAGTGAGTATTTTTTATATGAAGTATTTTATTGACATGGTTTAACATTTTATTGAATCACATGTTTTTACCTTAATTTTACTTCTCTTTCAAGGTTATGATTCATCCAGATCCAGAGAGAAGACCTTCAGCAGCGGCACTAATAAAGCATTCAATATTGCTGTCTGCTTCTAGAAAAAGCGCAGAACAATTACGAATAGAATTGAATGCAGAAAAGTTCAAAAATTCACTTTTGCAGAAGTAAGTGAAGGTTCTTTTTTGTTTGTTTTTACTTTTTTGTGTTCATTCACAAATTTAATAAGATGATAAAGGCTTTCTGTCAGTGACAAATATAGGGGTTTGGCATGTTATACAGTTAAAAGTTGGAGGACTTCTGCCTTAAATTAGTACTTAACCTATAAATTTGTGTTGTTTCTAGACTTCGAAATTATTGGGCTTCAAGTTTTTAAGACTAGCATATATTTGCAAGTGGTGATAATCCCCAAGCCTCAAATCATAGTAAAAGCTAAGTGAGCCTATACCCCCCCCAAGTCTCAGTATCAATGAACATTCTTTGAAACTTCCCTTGTACTAATTTTTACTAAATTAATGTCAATTAGGTTAGTAGATGATTCTCATATTTGATGTCAGTGACCTTTGACATTTTAAAACTGATTGGAATGATAATTCTGATTCATTTGCTTTATTGCTACCATTTTGATTCTAGCTAATCTGACTTGAAATATGAAAAGGTTTATTTGCCACTAGTTTGATAGATATAATTATTCATACAAATAGGAAGAATTTTGCTTTCATCTGTTATGTGAAGATATTTCACAATTACAGATTAGAGTTCTACTTGAAGTTTTTATTAAAACCCAGTCATGTGGAGGGGAGGTGGGGGGAGGGTGAGTGGGTGGGAGGTAATCAACCAAAGACCTTGTATGCAAATAGCATAACCCAGGGATGCAGGCAGTAGGTGGTGGTGGCCTGGGGTGGAGGACAAGGGGGGGTTGATGGGAGGAAAAAAGGGCATATGTAATACTTTCAAAAATAAATATTTAAACGAAACAAACAAACAAAAAACCCCCAGTCATGCCCGGCTGGTGTAAATCAGTTGGTTAAGCTTCGTTCCACGCACCAGGACGTCACTGGTCAGGGGACATGCCCAGGTGGGCTCAACCCCCTTGTAGGGGGAATGCAGGAGGCAGCTGATCAATGTTTCTATCTTTCCCTCTCTCTGAAATCAGTAAAAACATATTAAAAACACACCAAAAAAAGTCATCAGTAGTGTCTTTATTAATTTGTATTTGATAGTACAAAATAAGATTATTTTGTAAATTTAAATTGTTTGAGCAGAAGCTAAAGTTTCATACTGTATTTTTCCTCTTCTCAATTACATGTTAGAATAATGATGACATGCAAAGATCTCCCAGCTGATAATATAGTTTGTGTTTGGCCTCTTAGGAGCCCTTCCTAGGATTAACACAGTAGGTGAAAAGTCTTGTTTTCTATTTTTGTGTGTGTAGAGAACTCAAGAAAGCCCAGATGGCAAAAGCTGCAGCTGAGGAAAGAGCACTCTTCACTGACCGGATGGCCACTAGGTCCACCACCCAGAGTAATAGAACATCTCGACTTATTGGAAAGAAAATGAATCGCTCTGTCAGCCTCACCATATACTGAACTACTTGTTTCCCACCCCCCAAAAAAAACTGTGACAATAGGAAGTTAAAGCTAGGTTGAAATCACTGCTAGAATCCAGTTTGCAATTACTTTCTTAAAATCGGTGTCAGTAGTTTTACTGAAATACTTTTTAGGACTTCCATTTGTGAGTTACAGTTAAAAGCTGTATTCTGACCAGTGCTCTGTCAGGCTTTCATTTAGTTTATCAGTTTGTCTTCTCTAGGATGTCAGTCACTGTTGGATGTTACATCAGCCTTTCCAGGGTGAACCACTGTGGTGGTGTGCTGCTGATAGTTTGCTGTTGCATTGTGATAAAAGGTATCCTTCCCTATAGTGACTTGTACAAAAGGACCAAGGGCTTTATTACAAACATTCTCCCTTCGAAAAGGGAAATAGAGAAGAATCAGTTACTACTCAGCTTTCAACATACCTGTGTGTCAGTCTTACATTCCCTTTTTTTTTTTTTTAATTGTGAATTATATTTGTATATCCAACTGGGAGCACTTTTGGGCACTGTATGAACCATGGAATAATTCTGTGGAAGTATTGCCTTGTGAATTTGCTGCTATTTTAGTTTTGTCTTTGCTGTAAAATTGTAGCATTAAACAATCATTGTTGTTAATAGGCTTTCTTTTGAAAACAATTATGTGAAATACTTAGCTGCTCTTGATGAAAAGCAGCTTATTTGCCTTTTTTCCCCTTTGAACTTTGAAGCTAGTGCATTGGAGAAATGCACCCTTTCCCCCCTTAATGCTGTATTAATGTAGTATAATTCTTGCTGGTTTTGTAATTTTTCCTGATAATGCCCTTCCTTGAATTTTTAAAAAATCTTTGCTCTCACCACCCAAGTTTTGTACTTGATTGTATTGTTAGTCTGTTTTTAACTGTTTTGCCCAGTTTCTCTTCAATATTGGTGTATATAAACTAATCTTGGTGATACTGTACATAGCTGTTTGAAATGCCAGAATGACTTCTGACTATTCCAAGCTTTTCATAAAATATATTTTATCTGTGATTAGCCACTTGACTAATAGTACTGGCTAACAGATATTGGAAAAAAAAATTGTTTATTGTTTATTTCCCTATTGATTTTGGTTTAAGACTTGTTTGCACTTGTCTGTTTGACTTGTGTATTATTAACATTGTTTGGCATATTAAAAGTCACTCTGAGCTTACCTTAATTGTCTAAATCTTTGTGATGCCTATTTTCTGTTATCTCCATTATATATAGAGTACTAAAAGCAGAGGATGTATTTTTGATAGAATATGAAACATTATTTAGTATTGAGCTTTAGTTCATATTAATTACATTTTGGAATTTAAGAAAAATTTACACGTCAATCTTGGGATATTTTTATTTTGTAATTTTAAATATTTAATATGTTATGTCACATTGCATATTATGCTTTTGATCTGCTGTAAATGTATAAGGTAGTTTAAAATAGCTTTAGCTTTTTAAGTGATTGTACCATGACTCATAACTTTATAATGTGAACTGAATCACAGAAGAGAACTTTAAAGTGGGAAGAGTTTTAAATTAGTAAACTAGGCTGGATTTTAATTAAGAATGTAAATTTAAGTGATACACAGTGCTAATTCTGTGTGACATTTTTCTGATGAAGATCAGAGCCAGAGAATAAGCAATGAAGACCTTGAACAGATGAAGTGGATGCCATAAGATCCTTGTGTTTTTTTAAATAGTATTTTTTTTTATTATTATTTTAATGGTTTCAGAGGAATGGAGAGAGAGAAACATCAATGATGAGAGTCATTGATTGGCTGTCTCTTGCAAGCCCTCTACTGGGGATCGAGCCTGAAATCCAGGCACATGCCCTTAACTGTAATTGAGCCTGGGACCCTTCCATCTACAGGCCAACACTCTGTCCACTGAGCCAAACCAGCTAGGGCAAGATCCTTGTGTTTTTTGAACATGGGTACGTAATTTCTCACTCAGGCCTATTTCTTCCTGCCATAAACATTTTAACAAGCTTGATTATTTTAGCTTTCTAGACTATGGCATGTTAAAAAGCAAAATTTTGAGAGGAATTGGTATAGACAGGTAAATTAGATATAAAAGCTAGTAGGTGTGGGTGACAGAAAACTGAAAAAGCAGTGAAGGCTGGAGCAGGTTTTAGTAGCTACTGAAGACAGCTATAAAAAGTATGATAAATTAGTGTTCATAGAACCACTATAAGTCATTAAGGCTCGATTTTCCTAGTGTACTAGCTTCAAAGAAAAAAAATCAGGTATTTTTCATCAAAATTTGCAGTATTTTTTTTCACATTATTTAATAATATTAGATTAGAAAATGTTGGTTTTCAAAGAGAATTCTTAAGGTATCTGAAAGCTGATATGAGAGTTGGCCTTTTATTCAGTCCAACACAAGAAACAGATTGAGTACCTTTTGTGTGCTGATAGACCAAAGACCAGTAAGAAATAGGCTTTGCCCAGTAGTGACTCAAGATGAAATAGAGCAGACCTGTGTAAAAATAAAATGGTAATAACATTTATTGAGCGCTATGTTGTAGGGATTCTGCAAGGTAGAGTGATGGCTCAAAGGACAATTGCATACCTTGGGAAGAAGCTGGAGGTAGATTGAATTCGGGTGATTTTGTTTAAGACTGGTTTAAAAGCCACTGTTGTACTAACTCGGTAAGAGTAAGGAGGGTCTTAACTAGGACCTTTAGTTAGAAACAAGGGGATAGAGATTTCATCAGATGAGAATGCTGCACATTAAACAGCTTTTGTTTGTTTTTTTAACAGAACTTGTTAGCATAACATCTGGCGGAAGCTATAAGTGCTAATGAAGCATTGAAGAATTTTCCAGAAACTTTAGTTAAAATGCAGAGAGGCCTGTTACTTTTTGAGACAATTTTTAAGTATTAACTGTGCAGTTGGGTAGAAGGAATCACATATTGCAGTTGACTGCAAATTAAAACTAGTGCCTTATCTTTTATTTTCCAAGAATCCAAAGCAGTCCCCTTTAATTAATGAACTAATGTCTTTTGAAGAAGCAATCCTCAAGCTTTGATTTTCACTCTACTTTGTTCCACAGGGCAAGAAATAATGGCATCACTCTACTTTGTTCCACAGGGCAAGAAATAATGGCATTTAAAAAATTGATAACAGCTGGGTTTGGCCAATGCTTCAAGCCATCTCCGAGTTCTTAAGCAGCAGTATCCTGACATTCGTTTTGCTTCCTCTCCATTTATCTCCACAAAGCATCTCATTGACTTTAGCCAACAGATCAAATAAGTTGTTGCATCCTTAAGGTATTTTTATTGTGAAATTTTTAAAGGTCAAAGCAATCAAGGAGGATGGATCAAAAAGGAATTTTGAAAGTGTTTTGGATATTGTGAAAATTGTAAGTGAAGCCTGAAACTAGGAATTGGGAGGAAACTGCCTCATTCAGTATTTTGAAGGCTTTTGTATTACTGTAAAAAGCATCACTGAAACTGATTGACATTGCAGAGTGAGTGGATCTAGAAGTTTCTCCTGCAAACCTGGTTGTATTGTTAGAAATTTCTCAGGAGCTCAACAAAGCATATTTTTATAAAAATGGAAAAGTAAGACAATTGAAACTGTCCAACATTTAGCTTTGAAAAACTTTGAGAGGCATTTATTTGAACATCATTGAACTATTTTTTTTTTCCTTTGTGGCAGATGATATTAATTTTCAATGCAGTTCTAAGGTCTCTGGAATAAGAAGTAATACCTTGGGAAGATTTACTAGGAAAAGATGGCATATTCTGTCCAAACTTCATTAAACTAAGAGTCTAAGAAACCTCAGCCAGTCCAGCCCATGAAGAAAAATACCTCAAAGGAACATGTATATTATAGCTCACATTGTTTGTTTTATACTGTTAATAAATATGGAGAGTATATGATTTGTTTGAGTTTTGACATACTTATGCTATGAAATGGGTTTCCAGCCAGGAATTCCAGTTTATGCCTACCAGTCCATTACACGAAAGAGAAAGTCAGGTTCAGTATATAATGACTCCATTTAAGATGTTTGTCCAGGAAAGGAGTCACCTTTTCAGAGTTGAGACTATGGAGGCTCAGGTGATTAAATTACTTGGGAACTCAGTTTGGTAAGTAGGAGAGCCAGAATTCTAACTCCAATCTCATTTTCCAGACACTCAAAAGTTGAGGACAGATACTAATTAATAGAACTTAGGCAGCAAAGAAGAATAAAAAGGAATGCAAATTAAGAGAATTGGGAAGACTGGTGTCATGGAAACCAGGAGAAATTGATTAACTGACTATATTCACAATATTAAGAAATGACTGGAAGCTCCATGAACGCATCTAGTGTGTTTTAGGAGATCTTTGGTGAGCAATGTCAGGAATAAAAGCCAGATTACACTGAGTTGCAGTGCAAAGGGGAGATTACCAAATAGTAAAAGTCATTTTTCAAGAAACATGGCTGAAAAGGACAATGGAGGAGAGCTATGGCAAGGGGAGTCTCTATTTTTTTAAACTAGCACTTACTGGTCACCTATTATGTGCTGAGTGTTTTATATACATAGTTACTTAGTCCTTTTAAGAACTATCAAAAGCCCACTGTGCACATGATATTTTTAGGGAAGTAAGACATTTCCCAGATTACATAGCTACAAAATGTCAGGATTCAGACCTAAGGTGTTTGGCTGAACCACTAGCCAAATTCATAGCAAGTCGTCTGAGTCTGGAGAAGAGGAAGAGTGAGTGTGGATGATACAGGTTTGGAGGAATGCAGGAAATGGAGGAGAATTCCAGGCTAATGGCCTCTTCTCGGGGATTGAGTCCCATGAACTGAAAATACCATCTCCACTGCCTTCTGAATGAGGTCGTTAAAAAGTTTTCAGAGTACACTGTATAGCTATATAAAGCAATGTTGCAGGGACTTTTATGACTAGGAGAAATGCATGTGTTATAATGTAAAACTGAAAAATTTGGCAAAATTGTATATATATATTTTTAAAGCATTAAACAAGCCCTGGCCAGTTGTTCAGTGTTTAGAGCATTCAATTAAAGTGAAGGGTTGCAGGTTCAATTCCTGGGCAAAGGCATGTACCTTGGTTGCAGGTAATGTTTCTCTTCCCCCCACTCCTCCCTCCCTTTCACGCTATAAAAAATCAATGGAAAGATAATATTTGTGGGTGAAGATTGAAAAATAATAAAGCATTAAACAAGAATGGAAGGCTAACAATGGCTATCATTTGGTGAGATTATGGGATTTTTTCCTTTTCTGAACTTAATACATTTTACCCAATGAGTCTATTTTGTAATAAAAAAAAACTTAATATCTTAAGTTATTTATATGCAGTCAATATAAATCGCCTGTCTGGTACAGATTTGGCCAATGATGATGCCTCTGCTCCCCTAGATTCCTGGGACCATTCCCTTGCATACAGAGGCACCTATATGATCTGGGTCGGGCCAAACTGAGTTTTTCCTGGGATCTTGCATCTGCTCCAATTGCTATGTTAGCAAAGATGGGGAAGCCAAGCTTTCCACTGCTTAGAAAAGCCTGTCTAGAAAAAGAGAATGAACCAACACAGACTCGGAGAACAGAGGAGAGCATTATCTGACAGTGTATCAGTCCCTGAAGCCAATCTTGGTTTGTTTTCATGACTATAGATATTCCTCTTTTGGGGCATAAGTTATGTTGAGGTGAGTTTCTAGTACAATGTATTTCTCTAATCTGGCAGCCTTGAATTAAATATTCTAGATCTTGTATGACAGGAATGTATGCCAGAGATTCCAGGGTTCCTGGTAAAATCCCTTGATTGGGGCTTCTGCTGAGTGCCCAGCATCTCCTGGCCCACCTTCTTTGTCCTGGTTATGTATGGTTATAGCATCCATTTTCTAGTGACTACTTTGTGTGAAGTACTACACACAGCTGTTCTGGAAAGAATTCTGCTGATAGACCTTGACCTCTGCAGAATAGGAGTCGGGGCCACACAGTTCCATTAACAGCGGAAGATACGTGGCCAGTGATTTGGACAAGAATTACAATGTGCCCTTTGTTTTCCTGTCTGCCTCATGCTATTGCACTGTCAAAGGTGCTGTACTTAAAGAAGCTGGAGATAAAAACCAGTGAGGAGTCTTGTATTTTACAAATAAATTTGGGAAAACACCTTTCCCAAATGGTATTTCAAACTTCTTCATTCAGAGAGGTGGAGGGAATAATGAAGTTGGGGAAGGCAGAAAACCTAGTCCCATCATGTGCTTCCCAAATAGGTTCCTGGCTCCAACACTGAATGGACTGAAGTATAGGGTGGAGGTACACCCATATTTCCTTTGTTGATTGCATTCCTTGATTCATTTTTTTCGATCAACATGTATTTTGAAGATCTATACTGTGCTAGGCTTTATTAGCTAGTGCTAGGCAATGAGATACAAATATCCCCTCTCCATTGTACACAGTTATGTGGAAGTATTAGAAACAACTAACTAGTTACAGTAAGTGCTCTTTCAGAGCCCGCAGAGGTCACTGTGGGGACCAAATAATAAGCAACCCAGCGAATAGAGAGTAGATGTTGCTGTTCCCAGGAGAGGTGACACTTCATCAAGGACTTAACCGATGAATAAGAGTTTGTCAAATGAGTAAGGTAAAGTCTCCTAGGTAGAGGGATTAGCATGAACAAGGCACAGAGAAATAATGTGGATGGGATATTAGGCTGGTGAGAGCATACATGTGTGTTAGAGGGAAGAAGCGAGCTAGTTTTGCACAATGGTATTGGAAACCCAGCTTCACTTTGCCAGATTCATGTTTTCCATTTCTAGGGTTTCAATTCTGCGATAAACTGAGAGGTGTGAATTTTTATTCTTTTCCAGAGAGGAGTTGAAAATAATGATGAATGAACAAGTGAAAGAAAAGCACATAAGATGTCCTAAGCCTTGTCAGTCAAGGAATATGAGTCGCAACAATTTAGGGAGGCGAGAAGAGCTATTACTACTATAGCTTTGGTCTCTTTCAAACCCCATCTTCTACCAACTGTGGTTCAGGAGAGGATTTGACTCTCAGAAACCTCGGTACTGTCTGGAGCGTCCTCAAAGGACATCAAGTTTTAGCTTTACATATGACCTTGCCTCTTCTCATAGAAAGCTTAATATCTGCAATAAAGCAGAATGTGTGTCTGAATGCTTACCCAGACTCTGCTCCAGACTCCATGACTCAGGTCAACCGCCAACCCAAAACAGGCAGCTGACCAAGGCCCAGCATTTCCTCCTGAAACCATCTGTATGAGAAGAAACCACAGTTGAGCAACTCAGGACTTAAAGGGCAAGATTGCATTATGTTCACCAACTTGCTGAATGAAAAGAATGATTGGAACATTTTAATGCATCTTAAATTTGTAATAAGTACTGTTCAAGTTTCCTTTTCTATCCAGGGAGAGGTGGTGTCTACTGGTCTTAATATACATTCTGCTATTTCACACGGTATATAATATCTTAGTGAAGAGAAAGGGGAGCTCAGGTTATAGAACAGAGTTCAGTTTGGACGTGGTGGGTTTAAGATCCCTGAGGGGCACGCTGGTGGCAACATCCAATGGGTTATCAGCCTACATCAATGCCCGAGATTCAGACTTGTGCACCATTGTCATCTGAGTAGTTACTGAAACCATAAGTTGTGAGAGAGAATCTGAGAAAAATCTGTAAGTAAAGAAATAAACCCAGGGAAGAGCACTATTTATGGGGTTGACGAGGGAAAAGGAATTATTGAGGAAGATGGAGAAAGAGCATCCAAAGAGATGGAAGAGAATGAGAGGTATCTGTCTTGGTAGCCCTAGGAGAAGAGAATTTCAAGAATGAGGAAGTGGTCAATATAGAGAAGAGGACTGAAGAATAAGATCAGGACTGAAGTGTCCCTGTAGTTTAGCAACATGAAACTCTGGTGACATTGGACAGAACAGTCTCAACAGTGTAGAAGAGAGAGAATCCAGATGCCAGGGAATTGAAACTGGAGAGCCTGGCACCAGTCCACATTGTTGTTATCTGTTTTCCCTTCTTCCTGTCTTTTATTCAGTGACTAGCAAGTATGTACCATGTGGTAGGCACTGTCCTGAGCACATCAGTGAACAAAACATACCACAACCCCTGCCCTTAAAGACTTAGTCTAATGGGGAGATACAGATAATACACAAAATAAACAAGTAAAATGCATATATCTCCTTAGGTAAAGTGAAAAATCCAAAGCTTGGAGTTGTGTGTTTGACTCTGAGAAAGTTGTTTGGGCTTTTGAGTAAAGACCTGAAGAAAGTGAGGCATGGACCACACAATAAGGGGAGAAGCATTTCTGGCCAGGAAACAAGTCCACATGCCTGAGGGCGTGAGCCTGGTATGTTTGAGGAGTAGCAAGGAGTCCAGAGTGACAGGAGTGAAGGAAGGGAGAGTAGTAGGAGAAAAGGTCAGAGAGGTGATGGGGCCATTAGGGCATGGTGAGCTTTTAAGCTAATGGATGGGGAGACAAGGGTAGAAGACTTTAGTAGAGAACTGACGTGACCTGTCAGCTTTCAAGGGAAAGAGAGGGGTCAAGGATGACTCCAAGTTTTTGGGCTGAGCGAACAAAAGACTTGCTATGAACTGAGATGAAGATTGTTAGAGAAACTACTTTGTGGGGGTAGGGGAGTATTTGGGGGATGAGGGCTGGAGAACAGGTGGGCAGTATTGGACATTGAAGTATGACATCTAGCCCTGGCCGGTTTGGCTCAGTGGATAGAGCGTCAGCCTGCGGACTGAAGGGTCCCTGGTTCGATTCCGGCCAAGGGCATGTACCTTGGTTGTGGGCACATCCCCAGTAGGAGGTATCGATGTTTCCAACTCTCTATCCCTCTCCTTCTTTGTGGAAAATCAATAAAATATATATTTTTAAAAAAATAAAGTATGACATCTATTTTGAGAGGTCAATAGACAGGCTGATGTTTGAGTCTGGAGTTCAGGGCAGAGGTTCTGTTAGGGATCTGTTTGAGAATCATTAGGATAGTGATGATATTCAAAGCCACAAAAGTGGATAAGCCCACTCAAGACTTCTTTTCGCTTTTACTTTGAAGACACTTTTCCTGAACTAGAGAAGTGCTTTTTTAAAAAATATATAAATTTTACTGATTTTTTTACAGAGAGGAAGGGAGATGGAGAGGGATAGAGACTTAGAAACAATGATGAGAGAGAAACATTGATTCAGCTGCCTCCTGCACGCCCCCTACTGGGAATGTGAAGGTACATGCCCTTGACCAGAATCCATCCTGCGACCCTTCAGTCCGCAGGCCTGCTCTATCCACTGAGCCAAACTAGTCAGGGCAAGCAGTGCTTTAATTCATATCATTAGATCCTTTATTTAGAAAAGAACTGAGTGTGCCTAGTTGGTGTGGCTCAGTGGTTGAGCATTGACCTATGAACCAGGAGATCACAGGTTGATTCCCCATCAGGGCACATGCCCAAGTTGTGGGCTGGATACCCAGTAGGGGTGTGCAGGAGGCAGCCGATAGATATTTCTCTCTCATCACTGATGTTTCTGTCTCTCCCTCTCCCTTTCTCTCTCTGAAATCAATAAAAACATATTTAAAAAGAAAAGGACCGAGTGTGCTGGAAATGAAATGCAGCATTTCATGTCCGGTTGACTCCAGCTCTGGAAGAGGATGGGATGACGCAATCTTGTTGCAATGTCACCTTCCATTGAGGCTAAAGTTTTGTTAGTTTAGTGAAGAAGAAATAACAGATATTTGATTATATCTCTTTAGCTGACAATTCATCATTTTCTTCCTATGTATATAAAGTAAATAAATTGTTAAATATTTCAAAGTACTACTTCATGCCTACTTTTAAAAAATTAAATGGCATTCTACTGGGGTCATTAGTAGAATCTTCTATTAAACAAAAAGTTTAGTAAAGTTTTGATCTATTTAAACAAGTAGCTGTAACTTATACATTTGAGGTACTTTCTGCTTGTATTTAGAGCAAACATTTTTCTAAACCTTTTTTGCCTTTTAAAACTCCTGTCCAGTTTTTATATTTTTGAATTTTAATCTTTCTTTGCAGTTTCTTCTGTTGTTTCAAAGCTGACATTTAGCCATATATAAAAAACTGTTTATCCTACTTATACTGTGTTTCTATGACTGTTTAAAAAAATATTTAGTGTCTTAACCCACTTGAAATTTATTTTGAAGTATAATGTGGAATTTACTTTTTTCCTCCAAAATTTCGTTTACCTGAGTGTGCTATACTGAGCAATCTTCCCTCACGGCTGTGCTTGGGACACTGCTTTACTGTGTGTCTCTTCAGGATTATATGTACACGAATGTTTGCTCAGTCTAGTTCCTTTCAGGTGATCTCACCTTCTATTTTTGACCAGCGGAACATTTCGCCCCCTGCAGGGAGGCCGTCCCTGTCCCCCAGAACCTGGAAGTGTGGGCAGATTCCCAGCTGCAAACGCAGGTGAATGTGTCGTGCTGTCCCCATGGGAGGACTTGGGGCGCCTTTGGCCGGCCTCCTTCTGTCCAGGTCTCCTGGGGCCTCGAGCTTCCCCAATCCCATGTCTCGGGTAACCAGTAGAGCCGGGCCTCTACCCAGCTGTGGGGTGTGGACTGTTCCCTGTGTGCTCTTCCCTCGGGCATTTCCACTTCCTTGTCCCCAGAGCCGGCGGCCGAGGGGTTTTACACTCTGCGTGGAATTCTGAGACGCTGCGCCCGGAAAGGGCGCTGGACTTCCAGCTCAGAACTGCTTGCGGGGCCGCTTATGTCCCTCCACTTGCGCAGCTGTCCTGCATCCTGCCCCGCACAGCGCTGACTGTACGCGCTGGTGGAAGTGTTGGAGCAAACACGGTTCAAACATGAAAAATAATAGATGTACACATACCCACTGTGTGTGCCAGACACTGTTGTCAAATGAGCCAGCCACTGAGCTTGCCTGGAGCGCCTAGAACCAACCCGGCTCGGTTGCGAAAGTCGAAATCAGTTCTGAGCATCTGGGAGGTGAGTGGAGAGCCAGGGGGAGTGTGGTCCTGGGAAGGTCAGTGATGGGGAATGGGTGGATGGGTTGGGCTATGCGCCCGCCCCCCCGCCCCCCCCCTCTCTCCCCATTAAAGCTGCGAGCCGCCCTGCGGAGGGTGAGGGACCACAGAGCCGGGCCCCGTGTTGTCCAGCCCGAGGCCGGGGCGCGCCGGGAGCGGAGCCTCAAGGCGAAGGCGGTGCGCTCCCAGGTCAGGGCTAACTCCCGGCGCGCCCGGGCGAGGGAGCTCGAGGGCAGGACGTTCCGCGGGTCGCGGTGGCGGGTGACAGTCGCCCACGCCCCTGGGCCCTGGGGACTTCATCCAAAGACGCTCACCCAATGACTGAATGTCGCGCCCAGCTCAGACTGGTAACTCTTTGGACACGCGCTGACAATCTACGTCCGGAAAACCCGGTCATAAATGGAGAATAAAACTTGAAACACATGTGAGTCAGCCAGTGGTGGCAGCATTTCCGTGACAACTCTCCCCTCCCCTCCCCTCCGTGCGATAAGCCCGGGGGGCCTCCGAGAGCCCTGCGCCCCGCAGAGCCCGGGGCTGGACTCACTCTCTTGGAAGAGACCCTGGGAGACAGCCTTGCTGCGGGGACAGGGGACCCCTGCGATAGGAGACCCCTCTTAGTAGGCTCCTGAACCTGCACAGGCGTTTACTTTTCCTCTGGAGAACACGCGTAACAACACCAAGAAGTCTCTTGAGTTCAGTATTTCTTTTGAGTGAATTTATATCTTCTCATCACAATCCAACCAACAGATTTGGAACAATAACGTACACATTGTATGCATCTTATGTAAGACATTGTATTTATTGAAACCCAGCAAGATTCCTAAAG